>CAJNOQ010000100.1:0-77356 GCA_905250885.1 Didymodactylos carnosus
AATTTATCAATAAATTGTCGATGTTCATTAATTTGTTTTGTTAAATCATTTAATTTATTATCAATATTATCATTTAATTGTGGTTGTTGTTCAAGAATATCTAATTCATTTAAAATAAATGGAAACCATTCTTCTAATTCTAAAGCAGCATCCGAAAATAATGTACAATATAATTTAGCTTGTTCATATTTTGATTGAATATCATAGCCAATTTTACGTAAAATATCATATTGTTTAAATAAATCATTTAACATTGATTTTATAACATCAACATCATCAATTTGATCAACTAAATATAAAAAATAAGACGATAAAGATTAGTTAAAGATTATAATGAGAAAAAAATATTACCTGAAATTGATTTTAATTCTTGTTCATAATATAAAAATTTTTCATTTAATTGTGTAACTAATTGTAATTGTTTATTCAAATATTCATAATCAAATATTAATAATCCATCATCTAATTCATTATATTCTTTTTCTAATAATTGAAAATCATTTCTTATTGATTGCATTTTTGAACATATTTCACTTGTTTGTGACATTTTTTCTGTCGATTTTAATAATAATTTTTGTGTTTGAGAAAATAAATTTAAAAATTTTTCTTCAAGATTTTGTTCTAAATCAACTGTTAATAAATATTTTAATAAATTATTTATTAATGATAATTGAAATTTTTCTATATGATTATGAAAATCAAATTTTAATTCTTTCATTTTATGTGATGCTTGTTCATTTTCATCAAATATTTGTTCAAAAATTGACATATCTCGAATATCTTCCTCATTTTTATCTTGTTCTTTCAATAAATTTTCAATTATTTGTTGATGTTCAATTAATTGTTGTTTAATATGTTCATATTTGTCAATAAATATTTTAAAACGATCATATTCATCAATTTGAAGTTTATTAACATCAAAACTATTTTTAAGATTTGATTCAATTGTTGAACATTTGACATGATATTGTTTTACAGTAGATAAAAATGGTGATGATGGATCTAAATTTTCAAAAAAATAAAAATAAAAATAAAAATTAAATTAAGAGATGAATATATTTTTTCATCTTCTCTTTCAAAATAATATTCAGAGATACAATGACAAAGAAAGAGAATAAAAATCGTATTACCTTCATTTTTTTCAATTTCATTTAAATTTATTTGACATGTATTTAAATCTTGTTTACACGATTGTAATTGATTATAACTATTAATAATTTGTTTTTGTTGTTCACCTATTAATTCACTTGTAATAATCATTTGACCATTGTGATATTGTTCTGATTGTCTATCAATCATTGCTAGATACATATCAATTGTCTGTTGAATAGTATTTAATTTATCATGTATCAATTTTAATTGTTCTAATGTAACTAAACGATGATCAACTTGTTTTAATAATTTCTCTTTTTTATCTATTGTTTCATTATTATCATATGATAAAATTGATTTTTTAATAAAATTTAATTTATTTAATGCTAAAATAATTTGTTCTCGATTTTCAATTGATTTTAATTCTTGTTGTTCAAATTCATTAAAATCAATTTCATATTTATTTAATCGATCATCTTTGTTTTTATCATGTACTTGTTTTATTTCAATAATTTTATCATCAATTGTATCTAAATATTGTTCATTTTGTTCATCGTCTAAATAATAGTATACAATTATGTAAAATTAATATACTGGAGAATTTTTTTAGAGACTTATTCATGGATAACACGGGTTTATTGAAACAAACATCAATAAGAATAACACTAATTCAATAATACAATGAAACAAAAGTTTTGCAGAAGTTAACTGTAAAATTCATTAGTCTCATAAATTGATTTTATTTTTCGTTTAGATTAAAATCTCCAAATATCGATACAGCCTTGCATTCAAGCACATATTTAGCAAAAAATTCAATTGTGCTCTATTTTCCGAGAGTATTTCTAAAAAACACAAACACCCACAAACATCCATAAATTAAAATTAGAGTTAGACAATCGATAGAGCTCGTCGAGCTGAGTATAGCAACGCCTCATGAACACCCAAAAAAGTTTTTATACTATCGCTTTTTAAGCATATATTTTCAATGAACACCCACGAATGTCCAGAAGAAAGAGTAAGAACACCTAAAAGGTGTGCCAAATCCAGGCTGCTCTGAGTCTACCAGTGCCTCACCCTCAGCCGAACACCACTTTTTTGGGCGTTCTTACCCTTTCTACAGGGTGTTCGTGAATGTTCATTGAAAATATATGCTTAAAAAGCGAAACTATAAAAACTTTTTTGGGTGTTCGTTAGGCGTTGCTATACTCAGCTCGACGAGCTCTATCGATTGTCTAACTCTAATTTTAATTTATGGGTGTTTGTGGATGTTCGCGTCTTTCAGAAATACCCATTTTCCGATCTTAGTATGGGAAAACTATACTTTAAAATATAGACCATATATTACCAAAAGAATTTTTATTCTAACTATTCAGGATCATGAAAAGTACTTTGGCAAAATTAGCCCTGAAAATACATTGGGGTACGATAAAAAAAAAGTCAATAAAATCCAAAACAAAAACGACATAGAGTCTGCATATAGGCTCTAGTCTTTCTTTGTGTTTTTCTTGAACCGTTTTCTTTTTACTTGACAACAGCCGCTGCCGACAGATTTCGTCGTAAAGTCAGAATGGAACCTTTTCTTTTAAATCGAAACTAAGACATAGATGGGGACAACGTAAAAAAAGTCAGAAATTTTGATTTAGACTGTCATTTTTTTACACTGTTGAATGTTGTACACTAGTTTATGTTAATAAAATATGATTGTCGTACTCACCTAACAAAATTTGCTGCTTCAATGGTTGAATTTGTTCATTAAAAATTTTATCAAATTCATTTTCATTTTCTATTAATTTTGCTTCTTCCACTAATGTTTCTAATTGTTTCATATTATTTATTGTTTTATCATGTTTTTCTTCTAAAATTTGTTTAGCTTTTTCATATGATGAAATTTTTTCTTTTGCATCAACTTGTAATGAATTAATTTTACTAACAATTGATTTAATAATTTCTGGTGTCGGTGTTTCAATTTTTATTTGTTCATTACTTATTGTTGTTAAATCTTCTGGACGTTTTAGTTGTATCTCTTGTTTTATATTTTCAATTTCTGTTTGTAATTCTTCTAATGTTTGTGGTTGATCATTTGATTGAATTTTTGATTGAATTTCATTTAAACGTTTACTAATTGATGATGTTTGATTTTTTAATAGATTATCTTTTTCTTGTTGAACAAAATTTGACGTTAAACTATTTTTTAAATCATCTATAGATTGTTGATCAGTCATATCGGGAAATGATATTTTTAATTCATCAGCTAAACGATTGTATACTTCAATATTTGATATTAATGTTTCATCATTACTATCGACATTTTCTCGAATACGATTTGAAAGAATTTCATGTTGTTCAGTAAAATCGTTCAATTTTGATAATAATAGTTCATTATTTTGTCGATTCAAAAAGACTTTATCATACAACATTTGTAAACGTAATGATAATGATTCAACAACATTTTGTACAATATCATGATCGATACTTGACATTAATAATAATTCTTTTAAATCACCTTCGATCGTTCGTTCATCATGATGACGTTTTTCAATTTCACCAAGAAGTATCTAAAAAATAATAAAAGAAAATTGTAGAAATTTTATCGTAATTCGTGATTATTCAATGTACTTGATCCTCTTTAATTTTTTCCACTAATTGTTCTTTATTGAGCCGTTTTGTATCATCAATTATTTTCTGTTCTTGACAATCGATCCATGTTAAAATTGTTGTTGTAGCTAATTTAATATTTTCTGCCAAATCAAAACAAATACGTGTTTTATTATGTAATTCTTCACAATTTTTCATAAGATTTTTATATTGTTTTGATAATGAATAAAATTTTTGATTTTGTTCACCTTCTTCACTGAAATATTGATTTAATTCATAGATAATTATTTCTTTATCATTTAACTGTGTCAAAAAATGTTCATAATCATCTTTTTGTATTTTTAATTTATTATAATCAGCCGATATTAATCGTTTATCATATGTTTTTTCAAATTCTAAATTTTTCTCATTTAACCATAATTCAAATTGATTTAATTTTGTTTCAATATCTTTACGTCGTTCTTGTTTTTCTAATAATTTTCGTTTTAAATCATCATATTTTGATTCAATTTGTTTTAATAAACGTTCTTCACTATTTAAACGTTGACGTAATGGTGATAAACTTGATTCAAGATTTCGTATTTCTTGTTGTTGATCTTCTGTATAATTATTAATAACATCATTTTCTAATATAGGTAATGATAAAGATTTTAAATAATTAAATAATTTATCAAGATTTTCTTTAGCATTTTGCCATGATAATTGAGCCAAATCAAGATCTTTCTCAATAGTCTAAATATAAATCATAGTCAAATTTACATTATTATATAGTAGTAGAGAATTACATTATTAATAATTTCTAAGAAAAAAAAGTTATACTAGACAGATGACTCTTGCAATCATGTCGTTTTTTAAACTTTTATTAATCATAATCAAACAACGATGGAGAATTTATATTTCTATGAAACTGTCTATTAAATTTCTGTGACATTCAAAGAATTAGAGTACACTAATTCTGTAATATTTTCGCCTTCCATAAATCTATTCGATGATTATATTGTTTAAGAACAGCGTTGTAGATGAATACAAAAGACATTAATAAATTCAACAGAACATTCGACATATTTTCATTATAAACAGAAAACTATCGAACTAATTAAATCGCATGAAGGAAGAATTTCCTACTCGATCGGTAGAGTAGGAAATTCGACATATATTACTATCAAACTCATGATGTTAAGTTCGAAATTTGAAAGAAAAATACTAATGATACTGTCATTTTTTTAGTACCATATCGAGTTTTATGTTTGGTTTATGGCGAAGGAAAAGAATAACTTACAGAACAAAAAAAAAATGATATATCTTGTTAAAAGTTGAGAACATGTACCTTTTGATCAGAGAATTATCATAAAAAGAAATAAAATTGAACGATCAGGAATGCTTTGCAAAACATGAAAATCTGAACGGGAAAGTGCTGCTTACTGGATTATTTGAGTTTTATGTCGTGAAAATTCAACTAATTTCGGCATTAAACATACGGTTTTATAGAAAAGTAAGTTCTATACCCGTTTGATTATAGAATATAAAAAAAGTTTAAAAAGAAAATGCTTCAGTTAGAGAATTATTCTATTTTAGATCTACTCGATGATAGACTTGACCTTTCTAAATTTAATGTTTAGTTCATACGAAGATATCTAATGCATACCGCTAATTGTTGTTCTTGTAACATATTTTGTTGTTGTGATTGTTCATCGGTATTTTTATCGATCAAAACCATTTTAACATCATCATCAATTTTTTCAATGAAATTATGACATAATAATAATTGTGTTTCAAATTGTTGAACATAATCTTTTATTTGTGTTAAATTGTGTAATAAATATTTTGCTTTTACTGTTAAATTATCATATTTTTTATTTATATTTTCAATTGTTTGCTCAATAACATTATTTTTATTATTATTATCTATTGTAGAACAACGTTCTAATAATACTTCTCCTTTTAAATTTAAATCTTCTACTCGTTCATATTGTTTTTCAATTTCATCATGAATTTGTTTTATTTGATCAATTTGTTCACGTAATTGATGTTGATCATAGGATGAACCGGATAATGTACGCTGTCGAATACTTAATATATCGACGACACATTGTTTCTCTTCAATTAAAGTTAAAAGATCTTTTGACAAATGATGAAATTGTGATAATTCATCTTTTTGTAATTGAATATAATCAATCATATCATGAACATGTTCAATATAATCACACCATAGATGATCTAAAATAATATTTTATATAACGTTAATTTTAATCAATTAAAAAAAAAAACAACAATCTATCATTTACTAACCAATTATTTCAATTTCATCTTTAATCATCTTTGTATCAAAACGTTTTTGACCACCATTAATTAATGAGAAACCCGTATCTTTATAGTCTTCAATTGTAACATTCGACGATTTTAAACGTTCATCAATATCCTACGAAAACACAAAAAAAAAAGAATTAAATAATGAAAAACAATTGTAGAAATGAATACGATGGAGATTGTGTTCAACCGTTTTGAACGAGGACAAGAATAAAAAAAAGTGTTTGAACAAGAAAAACAGTTTTCTTAAGAGAGAGAGAGATGATCGTTCATATTGTTAATAGTCACAGTTGATGACTCTCATTACATACTTGATATTTTTTCATAAATAAATCAATTTGTTGTTGTTCAATAGGTAATGAAATAATTTGATTTTGTTTAATATCATAATCGAGTAATTTGTTTGTTTGTTCAATACATAATTGTGCTTCTTTATGTGATGTTTTGTATGTTTCAATTTGTTCTATTAATAATTTTAAATAATCAATATAAGATTGAATACGTTGTCCCATATTTTTATAACATTCAACAATATTTTCTGTAGCTACAGTTATCATTTGTTCATTTTCAGTTGTATCATTTTTAATAATTTGTTCACTATCAAATTTAATTGTTGATTCAAATGTCATTTTAAGTGTATCTAATAAATTATCAATATTTGAACTTGTATGAAAACATAAAATTTGATTTGATAATATTTTTAATCGATTAACATTATCATTATAAGTTGTCTGATATTCATTATAGAGTAAATTACATTTTTCTAAACGTTCTAAACATGCATCTAATTCTAATGGTATTGGTTCTATATGTTTTAATGTATAATCACTCGAGATAAACCATTGTTCAATTGTTGTTTTTAAATCATTATATTCTTCTGTTAAATGTTCACGATTATTTATAATTAATGTAAGATCATTTATTAAACGTTGAAATTTGTCATGATGTTCTTGTACAATAAGTTTTAATGTTAAAATATCATTTTGATCTGTTAAATTTTCATTATTTTCAATTAATAATTGATCAACAGTTTGATTGTATAATGATAATTTCTTTTCATAATCTTCGTTATTTTTACCTATAGTAATAAATATAATACAACTATTATTATTTATTAACTTAAATGATAAGAAAGAGAGAAAGAGAAAGTTTAATGCCTACCTAATAATATTTTTATATTTGAAAAATCATTTTGTTTTATATAAGAATCATATTGACGAATTTGTTTTGCATATGAGTCAATAATTTGAGTATGTGCTAATAAATATTCATTTAATGTTGATGATAAATGATTTATTTTCTCATTATAATCATTTGAATCAAATTCTAATTGTTTTAAATTATTTTCAATTCTTTCTAATTCATTATTTTCATCATTAAAATTTAATAATTGAGATTTTGTTTTAATAATATCATTAAATGAATGACGACGTGTACGTAATTGTGCATTATATTGACGATAAATAATAATTTGTTCATCTAATTTTGAACGATTTAATGATAATGGTTTATGTAGAAAATCAGTATCAAATTGTTCATGAGATTTTTCTAACCATTGAATATAATCGATAATATTTTCTTTAATATTTCGAGTTTCATTGTTTAAACGTTGAATTAATTCAAAATGATGCATTAAACGTTTTTCATTATCATTCCATCGATTTGTGTGTGTTTCAATCGATGAATGAATCTAAATTTAAATGATATATTTTTTAATATTTCTTTTTCTCATTATGGAGGGGAGGATACAGAAAAATGTTAGAATTCAATTGACTGATGTAGTCATCCAACAATATATAGTTTTATTACGGTAATTTTGAGTGATAGACTTGTACTATCAACAAAACTATACAAATTTATCAATATCTGATGAAATAAATAAATAGACATATATTCTTGCTCATAGAGTATGTGCGGGAAGTGAGAAGGAGGAGGTTAAAGAGATTTATTCTTATCGAATACGCGTGGAGAAACGATACTACTCAAAGTTAAGTCATCTTCTGAACATCTTTAGTTTAATAAAATTCATAACAATCAAAAATATATCAAAATTATTTGCTTTTTTTTCTTATTCTTAAATTGTGACAAAATTTTGGCATGTCCCTTATTTCAACATTAATAATCATCAAAGAAGAGAAAATAAAAGAAAAATTGGATGATTCATTTCTTTTCTCCCACACGATGTTTTGTTTTCTTTTCGTTGAACATGAAGATGTAAGAAAAAGATTCTTGAACGAGACTACCTATGCAATTTGAACGCATACACGAGAAAGGAAGAGTATGAAAATATCAAAGAAAAACTGCTATTTAATAAAAAAAGAAAAACACGCACTATGCGGTTTCTACGACTGATGTCTAATGAAAATAAATATGGCTGAGAGAATATGTCTATGCTCTTATTTATTTGATATACATTTGCATGCAGAGATATATTTAAGCGATAAAAAGAGCAATCAGAGTTTACATCTTCACTATTCTATTCTATGTACAAAGACTGATCAATACACTTGTCCAAGTTTTCTTGTGTTCATCATCATTTCTACAAATTGATTCTTTTTTTCATTTCTTTTCTCGATTACTCACTACATTAATATCACAGAGATAGATAGATTGACTGATTGTGTCTATATCACATACATTACTCTTTTTTTATATTATCAGACAATAAGAGAAATCCAACAGATATAAATAATTGAAAATAATATTAAAAAAACAAAAATAATTCTCAAATATTAAAAGAAAGCAAACTATTTAGCATACTCCCCATAAATGAGCTTACATCAGACACTCTATTTTAACATTAAAAAGACGATATTCGACAAATGTGTCAACAGAAGAAAAACAAAGAAATGTAGAAAACACCGATTTATTTCGCTACTAATGTCATAAAGTAGATCTTATTTTATTTTAGTTCGCCATTTCGTTATAGTATTTTTACTAATTGTAAATGCTATTTAGCTAGGTTACATTATCAATAGATATCTCATTCGGATTGTTAGTAAACCTTGACAAATTCAATAAAAATACTTATTATTATGAAGGACAAATGAGTTTTATCTGAAAACTTTCTAATAGAGAAGACAACAAAGAGTTGCTTAGAGAGAAGAAAAAATATTTTTCAAAATTTATTAATGCAATAATTCATAAGAAATTAATATTGCACACATATTTTAATTTTTAAATAATCAAAAACTAAAAGAAGATGGAAAGAAAAATGATGGAAAACAGATCATAATCAGAATTATTGACTATTTCGTTTCTTCTTTCGTTCACTAATTATACATTTTAGCTATAATTTTCTCTATATAATGTTCGAAAACTCAGACATCAATGCTCTATTTTCCTACCTTAATGTGAAAAAAGTATGTTTTATATTGAAACAGAAAATAATGAAAGATGCAGTTATTTTTGTAAAGAGATATGTCGAACAGAAAATAAAAAACGCTTACAATATGAAGTAAAATGAAGTAAAGATAATCGATTCATCTACGAGCAAACTGATTTTTGACAAATATCAGATAAAAACAGAAGTTTTTTTTGTTTTATTTTTTATCTAAATTTGACTCTTAAACTAGAATCTTAATCAATATGGAGAGATCTAGTCTCTAGACAATCAATAAGTGATATATCTGGCAATGATGACCTTCATTTAATTAAATTAGGAAATAAATACTGTTGACGCTAATAGAGTCATCTGTTATGTGTACGCAATGTTCTTTTATTCTGACACGTTTCCTTTCTATACATATACTTAGTTTCAAAACAGATCTCTTGCATTTTGTCATTCTTCTTGTCTGTTTATGTCTCAACATGAATAACGGTATGTATGTACGAGAGAAAGAAAAATAAAAGAAAATAGAAACAAAAAAAAAAAGAAAAGAACAATTTATATTCTCATTTTTAATCCTTTCTTATTTTAATAAAATTAAAATGACAAAATAATGAAATGTTGACAAACTTAACTTTATCAAAATTATTTAAACTTTAGAATATTGTTTTATGAGAAGGCAATAGAAACATATAACATAATAAATATTTTTACTTACATAATCATTCATCTGATTTTGTATTGAAGTAGAAGAAGAAGACGATTCAATAATATCCTCTTGATTATCAAATATATCGATTGTTTGACTTATTCGACGTAATTTTTCTAACTGTTGTTGACAATTTAATAATAATATTTGCAATTCATTATTATCATGAAGGATATTTACTGACTAAAAATAAAATAAAACCTTTACAATTCTTATCTATGACACTTATGCATATCGATGATCATAACCACTAGACATTCACTATATTTATACTTCATTGTTCTATTTTAGTATTTTTCTTCTACTTCTACGACTACTTTTTACCATAAAGAATATAGATAATATGAACATGTTAACACATTTATTTTTAATTAAATAGTACCGTTTTTTCTGTTGCTTGTTGTTCATCATTACTAAGTTTTTTCTCAAAATCATTCATAGATTGATTCAATTCATCATGAACATGATTAAATGTGTTTAAGTTCGTTTGTTGACTTAAAGTTTGATCATATAAGTGTCTACATCGTTTTAGATAATCCGTATAACTATAAAAGAGAGTAAGTAGATGATCAGTATAAAATGGAGAATTCAAATTTTCAATATGCCAGAAATGGAAAAAAGTACTTGTAACATTTTTTTTTTCATTTTTTTATCAGTACTCATGTTTTGCAAAATTTAATAATGCAATCATTTTTTACTTATAATTAAATTGCTTTTTTTTCCCATAATTATAAGTAAAAACAAAAAAGAAGAAATTGTTATAATTATCATCTATCTTACTTGGATGCTAATTGTTCAAGTTTTTGCTGAAGCGTACTATACAAGAGACTATTATTATTAAGTCTTTTATCATATGAAGTTAACGACTCTTCGTCATTATTATCATCGAGCAGATTTTGATTTTGATTTATTGTTGTTTGTTGAATAAATCGATCAAAATCATTTATTGTCGAATGTATTAATTGTAAATTTTCTTGTAAAAATCTTATATCAACTTGAGCACCTACACCCATTTCTAATGTTTTCTACAAAATAATAATAACTAGACTATTAATAATAGAACAAAAAATTTTAATAGACAAACCTTTAATTTTTCGACTGTTTCATTTATATTCTCCAAATTACAGTTTACTTGAATATCAATTAGTTGTTTTTCAGCTTCATTTAACCATTCGTTTAAACGATCATGTTCTTTGATAAATTGATTTATTTTCAAACAATAATCGTCCAAACGTTCGACAAGATTTCCACTTGTTGTACGAACCTATGAATGAGAGAGAGAAAAAAAATTAGCATTCATTACACATCGAACTAAGAGAGATAGTATACATACGTTTTCCCATTTTTCTTTCAAATCATTCGCTAATAGTTCAAGATCACCATTGTCTTGATCATTAATTTTCGAATAGGCATAAAATGAATTTGAACGATTTAATAATGAATTAATTAATGATTTTTCTTGATGAATATCCTCTCGTATGGCCTAAAAGAAGTAAAGACAAAAATAATAATAATCGTTCGTTTTATTTAATTTTAATCATCTTTATATGTTACTTTAATAAATTCAATATTTGATTTTAATTCATCGATATTTTCATTGATATAAGCATATTTATTAATTTGAAGTTGAAATGAAGATAAACGTTGTATAGCATTTTTCATTTCATCAATAATATCATCCACATCAACCTTAACATAAAAATAATAAAACATGTGATAGTCTGATATATTTGTTCGATATGTAGATGTTTCTGTGTGTATGTACGGTATTCCTTCTCAGTTTGCAAGTTAATTGATTTTTTATATATATTTTAATTTTCCATTTTATAATCCAATTAATTAAGAAAAAAAAATATACATTCTTTCGTTCTATAAGTAATTAACAGGAAAAAAAAGTATAATTAAGACATGATATTAAAGAAAACATATAACATAACATAATTTTAAACGCTCTTTGTTTTTCATCAACCTCAAAAATATACTTATACGCGTCTTACAGGATGAAGATAATCTTCAAACTCTATTTTAGCAATAGTTAATGCTATTTTGGTTACACATAAATCGAAATCAAAGTTATATTTGATATACACCTGTAAAAGTCGGATATCACAGTATTATAGCACTAAGAACATCCCGAAATATTTTGAATTTGGTTTAGCAATAGAGAGCTGTATCATCTTATTCTTTCTTTTATTAACAATAACTGATTACTTATAGAACGAACAAATATTATATAAATGTGAAACTCAACTTGAATAATTATATTTAGTTAATTTTGCATTTTAGTTAGTTTCGTGCATTGTACAGTGATATCGTGCTTCGTTCTCATCGTATGAAAATTATCGTTCTTTGTTCGATAAGAACAAGGAATAGTAACACCCTCATACGGTGTGGACGGAGTTTGTGTTGCTTGTCGTGCCTTAACTCTGTCTTTCTCGAAGGAAACCATCTGACGAGATCCTTGAGAAAGGTCGAAACCAGTCGTGGTATCGTCTTTTGATTCTTTCAGAAATGATTCTGTCTGAGTCTCTAATAACTAGTAAGAGGTTGTAAAATTAGTGTCTTCTCGTTCGAAACGAGAACTAATCGTAAAATTAACTAAATATGAACAAAAGAATCTGTATATTTTTCTTAATTAATTGACTTGCAAAATGGGAAATTAAAAATTATATAAAAAGTCAATTAGCTTGCAAACTGAGTATGAGTCGTCTGTACATATTGTGACTGCAAAAATAAAAAGATCGATACATGCATGTCTTAGAAACAGATGAAAAAAGATACATGCGACAAATTTGTTATTTAAAAAAAAATAGTAAAAACAGTAGCTAAATTAGTGAGCAAACATTAGATTTGTTGATTATTGATTTATAACAAATGAACAATTAGTTAGTTGTTTGTCCTATTAAGCATTTATCGTGCAAGACACACACACGCAATTGAATAAGACTTGTTTGTCTTCTCTCACTTCATCTTGCCAATGTAACAAGATTTCAATCATAATTATCAAAAGAACCGTCTGATAAAAATAAAATCGATATAATATATGAAAATGAATATCAGAACAATATTAATAAGCATCATCAATCTAGAGCAAGAACAGTACGAGGAGGTTTATTTCGATGAGCTTTTGATACTATCAAACAGTAAGATTTATTCTTTTTTTTTATCGAAATATTTAGTGATGATCTCTTCTTACCGTTAAAAAAGGCAATTTTTTTTTTACTCAAACGAAAATTACGATATCTGGCAATTGGAATCAATTATATTCTACGTCAGAACGTAGATGTAGTAAGGCTGCATCCTTCACCGATCATTTGACGTAAAAAAACTTTAGAAAATCCTGTTGTCCAACGACATAAGCAAATTGACTGTTGCTGAACAAACAGTTAGCAAATTATCAAAATAAAAACAATAAGCAACAAAAACTATCGTCTCAAATAAAAGCAAAAAGGGGACAATTTTTACGGTTACATACGAATTATTGAAGACATTTCTGCAAAGCACGTAATTTTCTGGTGTGACAACAAGGTAATATATGGATTGTCAAGCTAGTGATCTAGGGAACATCAACAACACAATACAATAACAGTGACTTTTCTGTTTGTGTAGAACTACTACATAAAGAAAGCAACAATAGCTAGGATAAATTGTATAGGGACACATAAACTGCAGTACCTCTTGTAAACGAAATGAAATTGTTGAATGTTTAGATCTACTTGACTGTCTACTAATGACAGATGATGCTGTTCTAGATATATTGGGTGATTCATCTCTTTTAATTGTCGTTTTTGTGTCATTTGTTAAACGAATAATTCCATAATCAATTGCTTGAGTTAATGTAAATACGAGATGATCCTCTTTGTTTCGAATAAAACCATCAGTATCAATCACATAGTTTTTATTTAAATCAAATGAATTTACCAATTCTTCTAATTCTCGAAATGTTGCTTGTGGCTCATAATTATGTTTTTCAGTTAATTTTATACGAAATTCATTGTCAATAGTACGTTTGTTTAACTCATCAAAACTTAGACTAATCGATTTTTTTGTTTTTTTTATAGTTGATGATTTATTTAGAGAACTATCCGATTTTGAATGATACATTCTCTTATTTTTCATCTTTTGATAATTGGTTTGAACAGATATTGTATTTTTTACTTTGTCATGAAAAGTTTCTATTTCACTACATTGTAGTTGGAATGATTCAAAAGGAATTGATATTTCAGATGTATTTTGATTTTCAAACAATAGTGGATCGATAAACAAATTGAAAGCACCATCAGACTATAATTCAGTTTGACAATAAAAATCCAAAGTTTCTTCTATTAACAAAGCTATTTAGCGAATCATTTCTATTATCTTGTTCAATCACACACAGAAAATTTCCTTTGTATGCTACTATAAAAATTTTCTAATCAAGAAGATAAAATGCAACAGAATATCTTTAAGCTATTTAAGCAAATTTTTAGCATAGACTCTGTTTAGTTGATTGATAAATTTATCAGCACCATCCCAGAAATTACTGAAAGTTCAAAAAAAGAAATTTTTTCAATTTACCTGCTCGTTTTGGAATGTTGTACGATTAACTGATTGCCTCTCTGATGATGTACGCTTGAAGCTGGTAGACACTGGTGGTGTATGATCGCGCCATTGAACACTATCATTGATTTTATCGCCTTCTTCTTCATTTTTAACATTACCAACAACTGGTGTCTCTTGATCCGTGGATATTGTTGGCGACTGTTGTGGTAATAATGATAACGAAGAAGACGAGACTTCTTCTTGCTCTGATTTATTTTCAATAGTAAAACCATGTTCTAACTCATCATCGTCTTTTCTTGTTAATTTTTCATCCTCATTCGATAGTGATAATATTGTTGATCGTTCTTCATTATCTAAATGATCAATTACTACTGATGAGGCAATTTTTTTTTAAGTAGCATCTTTTACCAGTTTTTGACTGTTGCTCCGGTTGTTTTGATATTTGACTAATTGGAGCTTGCTCGGTTAATAATTTATAACGAACATTGTCATCAGTAGACGATGTCCACGTTACTTCTTGATCCTCTTTTAAGTGTTGTGACGGTACGTCTCGCTGATTTTCATTGTTTACGTATCTTTGCGACGTATCTTTGCGTAGTGATGGTTGTGAAGATGATTCAGTAGTTTCATTGACGATGCGTTCAGTTAGCTAAATACAGAAGGGAAGATGATAGTGTTGAACAGAACATTGTTGTATACATTTGAAAAAAGAGATTTTTGATGATATGCTGCATGCCACTGCATGTCTAATCACATGCACAAATACATACAATTAACTATAACATGACATCATTAATAACTCGTGCAAAATAAAACTATCTATAATTATTAATTGATGTGCGTATCATCGTTCTGAACAATTATTAGCTTCTAAATTAAAATATTACATGAAGTATTGACAATTCGATTTCATACAAAAAACTAACGTAGATTAAACTAAATTAGAATAATATACACGTGAAATATAGTAGAAAATTTCAGAGTGATTATAAAGAAAAACAATAAATAATTCGAAAAATAATTCGACAATCAGAAGCAAATAATCATTTGTATTTAAACTTAATAAAAGAGAAAGTGAAACTTATTTTCTTCTTTATTTCTCTTCCGTAACTATATTTCCTAGTGAGAGATTAAAAGATATATCAGCAAAGACACAATCATTCATTTTAGTTTAACAAACATTTGAAAAAGGAAAAGGAAATAATGTAATAACTGTAAAGAAACTTGCTGCTAGAGAAAATTTAAGTGCAATTGGTTAACGAAAAAATTTGTGATAGGTTTCAGAAAATCGGTACTGATTACAGTTTTCATTTGATGAAATCAGTCAATAGATAAGTTTCAAGTTCATATCAAGAATACTTAGTGGTAAGAATATCATATGGAGCAATGTACGAATAGTTTATCGACAAAAAACATGATGCATTAATGCGGAAATGTAGACTGTAATTAATTTAAAATCAGACAATGATAAGGTAGAATTACCAAAAATTTTAGCTAAAAGATTGGCTGACAATGATTCGAAGTGAACTGTTCAAATTTTTTGTATTTGAAGTGTGCTTAAAAATGATCGTTTAAATCTTTTATATAGATTTCAATGATTTACAGAGTCTAACAAGTGACAAAAAACATTAAACATCATCGAAAGACGATAGATGCAAGTTGTCTTTATTATTTAACGATCAGTTTAGTATATGTTAAATTTCTAAGAGATCTCAAAATTGATAAACAGTTTTCTATATTCTATTTCTATCTATGTCTATCGTTAGAACTATCCGTAGTTGAATAAGTATAGCCGATTTTTCCATAAACATAAGAAAAGAGGTAATCAAAGGTACAGAATCTATCCGTAAGAATGAAAAACTTCCCTGGATATGAAAATTTCTTAATTCCTCGGATGATTTTTATCTGTAATTATTTTTTCAGCAAAAATACTATTTTTCAAAGTGTTTTAAAAACTATCCTCAAATCATACAATTTTCCTCAGATCGTCGTTGAAGAAAACGGGTATATTCTGCATCTCTGAAAGATAACATGTACAATAATCGAGTTCTATTGTCAAATGTTTTATATTTAATAATGCTACAAACAACTATGGAATGGTAACAGACTTTAGTTTTATGTTGCAGTATTCCAAATTCGATAATTGCTATTCGGACTATACAGTTTTAAAGTTTAATTTCCCTTTTGATAATATATAAAATAGCATAGAGAATGTATTTTCTATTCTATTTTCATCCCATAAGACTATAGTTAGTTTTTAAATAACGGAAAGACTCGTGACTATAAGTTAATAGAGCAAGATTTTTGAAATATTTTTAATTTCCGTCTCGAGGTTTTATCTCAAAAGTGCAAAAAATGTTTATTTTTCTTTAAACCAAAGACAAAAATAAATAATCCGATTCTGTTAAGTTAAATCATGGCCACAAGTCTACCCGTCATTTTAAAAATTAACTCGACTAATTAAGAGAAATCTGAAAAATGATGATGATAGCTCTAAGTCTAAAAAGTGATTTGAGAAAAAGGCAAATTACTCCTGGCTTACAAAAAGTGCATTTTTTTTTCTGGATGTCGGTTCCAAAAAAAGTTGTTTATAGTTTTCAACAAATTTTCGAGCATGAGAAATCTGATACCTCCCCCCCCCCTCCCACATAGATATTTATCTGTCCAGACATTATTTTCCTAGAATGGCTAATTTTTTGACTAAAAGGGGCTGCCGTTCAGATCTTCCAGAAAACTTGCTGAAAAACCCTGAAAGTGTTATTGGAGACAAAAAACTTAGTGCATTTGAAGGAGAAGAGTTTGGGTTACCACACTATGTATAAATCCCCGAATCAAGTTTTTTGACAGGTGAGTTCTTAACGTTCGAAAATGTTTAGCAATTTTAATTTAATTTAATTTTACGACTGCGTTTTAGTCACTAGAGACTCAAACAGAACTCACTTATTGAAGAACCAAAAGAAAATACCACGACCGGTTTCGACCTTTCTCAAGGGTGTCGTGACGTGGTTTCCTTCGAGAAAGACAGAGTTAAGGCACGACAAACAACATAACTCCGTTACCACCGTGATACGACACCACCGGTATCATTCTTTGCCGAATGATAACTATTACAGGATGAGAACAGATTACGACATCGATGACCGCTGCACTTATTCTGCTTGTCGTTTCTTAACTTTGTCTTTGTTGAAAGAAACGACTAGGCCGGACCCTTGAGAAAGGTCGAAACCGTCTTCTTTTGATTCTTTCAGAATCTTTCAGAAATGAGTTCTGTTTAGGTATCTCGTGACTAAAAAGCGGTTGCAAAATTAAATTACATTAAAACTGTATCAAGTCTAAAATTTCATATTCCTATATATGTCTAGCAATACTATATACAAATAAAGTGAAACACTTTCTGGGAAAAATAAACCAGAAGAACGTTACCACTTTACAACAAACAACCGTATAAAGGAATAATAAGTTCTCTATTAAATTTCTGTGGTCTTAGTGATCAACTATTAAATGTCTGTTTCGTACCGGTTCCATTAAAATACCTCAAAATACTATACAGAAGAAATTTATTTTCTTTATCTTTCAATTTTAAACATCTGCCTCTGTTCATCATTATCATGTATTATTATACTATTAATATTACAACAAAAAGCTTTTTTATAAGAACATCTTATTATTGTTTCATTGTGTACTAAAAAATGTATATAAGGCTAGAAAAAAGTTCGAAAGGGGAGAGAATTAAGGTAAAAGCGAAATAACGAAAACAAAAACAAGAAAAAGAGAAAAAGCAATCCACAAAACAAAAATGTTTCATTTTCATTTGAGTTTGCAGATCGTTTCTTCCTACTACGCATTCATCAGAACAAAAAAATACAAATATAAACAAAGATAAAAGTGGTTATACATAGGGCGCCTTTTTTTTTCCTAATACTAACAAACGCACAAAACAAAACAGAAAGCATCAATAACAAGGAGAAAAAGAAACAATAAATTAGCATCTGAAATCTTTTGTCCATTGAATAAAATATTCTCTACGAGAATATTGTCTATATTTTTCTATTAAGAAGCTATATAAAGTCTATCAGAGAAAGATTAATTTTTCACGGGCAGATTTTGTTTTAATTTTTTAAGGATAAGAAAACAATAACAGTAACAAGAAGAAAAAATAAAAAAATGAAAATTCCTACATGATTCATAAGAGCCACAATTAACAATAAGAGTAGCAAATGGTAGGTGGATAGAAAAACACACATACATGTATTTGATTTACGCGGACGAGAGAGAAAGAGAAAGAGAGACGTACAAAGTTCAATGTTAAAAAACAAAAAAATGAGAATTTCATACAAAAGAAAATAAGTGACAGAGAGAGATTCATACGAAAATAGAAGGTAGTGCAGATGACGATAATAATAATAGAAATTTTTCTTGTAAAATTCGAATTTCAATGGATAATAACGAAAATATATTGAATAATAACAATAATAAAGACAAATTGTCTATGGAAGGTGAAGACGAAAAAAAAGAACAAGAAGGTGATAACAAAGTACAAGTATTATTATTATTTAAAATAAAAGACACGGCAGCAGCATATTGAGACAATAATGATAACGTGTGATCATAATTACAGTGAACCATACTCACCTAAAATGAGAAAACAATAAAGAATAATAATAATAATAATATTCAGAAAGATACACAAGCACCTGTAATGTTTACCCTGCTCATTTCAAAGGATAATAGCTGCCTGTTTAAAAACATCCAACAAAAGCATGCAACATATATCAAAGGATTAGGTTTTTTTAACAGGCAAAATTGATAAAAAGATCAAATATAATCAAACAAAAACATACAACATGCTGACCGATGGTCAAATTAATCATAAGCATGCACTTATAATCATACAGCAGCACTAGCTTCAAACTTGTGGCAACTCTCTTTCCTTTTTTTTCCTTCGAATGCAAGAGAGAGACTTCGTGATGGTTATTATTAATAAAAAAATTCTTTTTCAAAAGCAAAAGCAAAAGTTAAGTGAAGCTGATGATTAAACTTGTCAATGATACCGTACAAGCATCGTCTAAACATCTTTTATCTCAAATTTTTCTTTTTTTAGTACAGCATCGTTAATTTCATTAAAATAATAAGTATGAAAAACTTCTGTATAGAGATTATTTCAGAAATTAGCATTCACACCATATTTCACACGAAATTTTGTCTTAGGCAACAGAATTGAACAAAACATCATTAAATAACTTCTTTTTTCCATCAGCAAAACAAAGTAACAAAAAGTCACAATGGAATTAAAAATTGTAACAGATATCCGTATATATAGTTTTTTCTTTTTGCCAAAACAAAAGAAGAAAAAGGTATTGAAAATCTGTATAAAAAGGAAAACAGCGCTAAATAATGTCATTTTAAAGAGAACCATAACCAAACAGAAAAAGAGGCGTAAAAACCAAAGGCATTTTATTAGAGTATGTTAAAACCAAAAACGTTATGTGAAGAAAACAAGCAAGTTAGAAGAGTGATATTTTCAAGTTAGATATGTTAGTGGAAACTTTTGCCCATAGGTCAATCGTATTCGAAGAAATTTTATATTTTTAGTACGTGATCTCGTGTGGTAAATATTTTTGATGAAAAACTGTATTTTAAAATTAAAAATGACTGAGATAATGCGGCAGGAGGCGAACACGGAGATATTTTGTGAATGAAACTTGCTAAAAAGTTTGGTGTGTCATCAAACGAAAAATAAGTAGCAGAGACATCCCACCCTCTCATTCTTGCGATAGATCAAAGCTGGCTGTGAAAATAATAAATAACAAAGCTCATACACCTTTTAATCAATAATCTCGCCGTTTTATTGATAACTAACTCACCGAATGTTCGGTGTATGCTTGTAATTAAATGAATACCATTTTGTTACAAAATTACATCAATTAATTGAAATTAACAAAATAATGATGATCATCTTCGGAATACGATACAACCAATTTGTCGGCATATTTTTCGTGTTCATTTTCATGAATGTGTGAATATCGTGTGCGCAAAACTATTACTACACGTGACATTGTTTTTAGACACAAATACAAAATGTAAACATTCAATTACAGAATAATAGTGTAAAAAATGACAAAAAAAAAATCATTCATATACGCACACATAAAATCGAACGAAAGAAGATAAAGAAGAAACAAAAAGAAAGAATGAACCTTTCGGTGTGTATTTAGATGGAACCGGTAGCATATATATATATGTGAAAATCTACTGTTATCGATTGTTAGTCAGCAACAGCTATTTTGAAAAATCACTACTTTATTTGATATAAAAACAGCAGCAATCAGTTTTACTTTATATTTATTCTCGACTGTTTTTTCTAATCACTGTTTTTCACAATAACTCTGGATTAGGGATCAAACAACAGGAACAACGTGGGATCATGCGCTCTCACATACAATACGTTACTAATTAAAAGAAATTGAAAATCTGTTTAATTTCTTACCTTTTCTACTGTTTGATTGTCGATTAAATGAGTAAGTTCTAAAATACAAAAGTAAAATATTATGATAGAAGTGTATATATATATATATATATATATCAAAATTTTGTTGATGAATCGCTTCTGTCGATGGTTGTTTTAGTCAAATTTTCTGTAAACTAGGTACACAGCATGATGGAGTGATTTATTATTAGTTTATTTACAGCAGAAAAATCTACTATAAAAAGAAAGTAGATCGAACAGAAGAAAAGATTTTTCCACTATTCATTTCACTCTTTCAGTAATCTCAGAGACTCTGTGCTCTTTCAATACTTGAACACCTTCAAAGCAGAATGAAAACACCAACCATCTATATTTTTTTGACTTGAAACTGGTGTTGTTGCCAAATGTTGTTGTTGTGCATTGAAATTTCGTTTTTGTTGTGTAGTTACTGTACCACCACCACTTTGTGTTCTACTACTGCTTGAGACAAATGTATCATCACCAACAGCAGTATGAAAATGTCTTCGTGAAAAATAATCGTCTTCATCATCATCGTCCCTTCTATCAAAACGTTTTGGTGTTGTCCAATCATCATCTCGACATGTTGTGGAAAATTTTGATAATTTCGATCGTTCAGCAGCACTCGGTGATGATCCTGTTCGTCTTCTTGTGCCACTGAATGGACTGTTATCTCTGCTTTTATGTTGTCTTGTTGGTTTTACTTTATGCCATCCGTGTCCACCTGCTGACAAAGAATCTTCATCGGCTGAATCTGGTGCACTGTTATAATCATAATGTAATGAACTTTTAGCTAATGAATGTCGACGGTGTTTTCTTGATGTTATTTTAGCAGCTACTGTTTCATGATCGGCTTTAATTGGTACTAAAGGCGCACCAACAACTGCTATCAAACCATGACGAATTGCTTCACGTATGGAATATTGTTGTCTTGAACGTGGATCATAAATCAATCCACTTTCATGATCGACTAATCCTCGTTCAATAGCATCTTGTATCGTATATTCTTTATTAGTTTTTGGATCAAATAATTTTATTTTATTATCTAATAAATTTTTCCTTATCGCTTTTTCAAATCCAATCGATTCATTTTGTGACGGTATAAATATTTCACCTGCATTCACATCAAACATTGAAAATAATTTTCGATGATTAAATGCTAATTCTAATGTTGTTATAATTTTTTGTGAATATAAATCAACTACTTGACCTTCTTGATCAATTCTTGTGCCTTCTAATGCTTGTTTCAATGTCATATACTGTCCATTTGATGGATGTTCGATAACTGTTGATTGCCCGTCTATTAAACCTCGCTGTATTGCTTCTTTTAAACTTAATTGTTCGCCACTATGTGGATGTTTATATAAACCTGTACGTAAATTTAATAATCCACATCGTATAGCATCTTCAACATTCATACGATGTAATTTTGGTTCAACTAATTTAGCATTAAATAGTTTTATTTTAGCAGAATTCAATTTTCCACCCTCACGAACATTACATAAACCTAAACTTATCGCTTCGTACAAGTTGATTGGTCCACGCTCACTATCAGCAAAGGCTACACCATTCGGATGAATGTGTCCATGGTCAATGGCTTCGCTTAATGTCAAGTATTGTTCAGTGGCCGGATCACGGAATGTTCCTAAAATAAAAAACCAATAAAATATGAACATATTTGATTCTACATCTTTTATTTTGTTATTACTACAAACCTGTTTCAGCTGTATAAAATCCTAAACGTATGGCATTTTGCATTGATAAACCAAGTGGTTTTCTCTCAACATGTTCACTTATTTTTGCTTGTATTAAATTTCTATTGACTGCTTCTTGTATCGACATCGATTCGCCTGTTGAAAAATCCGTGTAAGTTTTTGCTTCTGTATCAATCATTTGTCCTTTAACAGCCACAGCTCCAGATTCCATTCGATCTAATACATTATTTCTCACACCGTGTATTTTATACAATGTTATACGTTTTTCTGTTATTGTATCCGTTATTAATTCTAAATCATATTCTTCAAATTTTTTCTGGCTAACTAATTCAACATCAAGTAATTTCTTTTCAATGGCTTTATCTAAAATCAATGATATTAAAATTAAATTTGTAAAATTTAATGTTGAAAAACAACAACAATATCTTACCTAGTGGAATTTTAACTCCAAATTTTCTATCGTGATAAACACCTTGTGCATAATTCAGTATTCCTACAGCTTGTGCTTCTAAACCACCAATTTTTTCTGTTGATTCACTATCAATTGCTACACTTTTAACGATAAATTTTTTAATAATTTCTTGTAGAGATGAAGTTGACATTTCTGTATCTTCTTTTGTTTCAATTATGGTGGCATAAACGAGACCTTCATTAATTGCTTCTGCTAATTCGTATGTTACATTTGTATTTAAATCACGATAACTGCCTACAATAAAAGAAAATCTATTTAAAATATATATTAAAAAAAATATACGCATCATAATTTGTGTAATTAAACATGCTTCAATAAACGGCTCAATAATGCCATTGTGTGTTTATGTGTGAAACATAATCGTCAAAATGAGCATGTGTATCCGCTACACTGTCACCAGACTCAATAATTGGTCTATAACCTACAGTTAAAAATGATGTGGATACAATAAAAATCTTGATAATTGTCTGTATATGATCATATTCAGTGCGTGATAGACATGCGACGGAGAATATGAAAAATACAGACTGTGCCATTATCTAAACCACAAATACATCACAAAATATTCAAAACATTTGACGTTTATTGGTACAAATACCTCTTATTTTGTCTGTGATATTAGTCTCAAAAGGCGGAAAAGTGTTTTTAGACATCTGTTAATTTAAAATAGCTAGTTTTTTATTCCCATTGTTCATTTATCTCAATTATTAGTCTTATGTAATTTGTCTCTAGCGATAGATACGATCATTTTTATTCTCGCAGGAGCACACCGGTATATCTCCTGATTTGTAAAAACATATATGGAAGCACTTGTTTTGCATATTAATCACTTTGTACATCGATCAGTCAAAATTAGTTTATTTGTGTGTGCATTTTTTTAGCATTTTCATTGGCTTAGCATAGTTGCTTCTATCAAGATCCTCTGATATCTGCTCTGTTCTACGCTAAAACTGCTCATCAGCAGCAGATTTTTCTTAGATAAAGACAGAATGGTGACATATGTGTTGAAATATCAAGGTTCTCTATTGTTCATTTTATTTCAACGACTGGTAAGGAGACGTGATTATAATAATTGTAAAGAAAAAAATGTAATGTAACATTAATGTATTGTGCCCATAAACGAGAAAAAGGAAACAAAAACACCCAAATCCAGAAGCTTATAAAGTCAGTAAGACTTGTGTTTGCTGATATTTCAGAGAGATAACATGCTTAGTAGCCCCTATTCCAGTAATTTAGAACTAGATCGTTTCTCCATCTTGTAGTTCTATTATTTTTACATATGTTTCTTTTGATAAAGATAAAGATTAATATTTCCCTTTTTGTAACTGTATGTGCACGTATAAGTGTATTTCAACTGTTATTCTAAAAAAACCTTTTTCTCTTCTTCTTAATATCTTGCTTTGTATCCACATAAGCAATGAAAAAAACAAAAGCAATAAAGCACTTCTTTCTATGTGTGTTTGTGTGTGTGTATATATGTAACCGGAAATAGATCAAGCATAGAAATATTATAAAAACAACAACCACCAGGAAAAACAGATTGAATAAACAGATAAACAAATGAGATCAAACAAAAGAATGTTGGAGGAGGGAGAAAAGAGAAAGAATAATACTATAGTACAAGTTAATCATATCCCTTCGTACAACTAACGTCTAAATGTATGTATTCGTCAAAATGAGAACGAGACTAAAAGAAACCATCTCATTAACAAATAGAAAAAATAG
Source organism: Didymodactylos carnosus (assembly GCA_905250885.1). Classification (NCBI taxonomy): domain Eukaryota; kingdom Metazoa; phylum Rotifera; class Eurotatoria; order Philodinida; family Philodinidae; genus Didymodactylos; species Didymodactylos carnosus. Next base: position 24,970 of record CAJNOQ010000100.1, read on the forward strand.
AATAAGTGGCTTATTTCCCGTAGACACGCAAACATTTGAAAATATTCAAATATAAAAAACCTACTTATTTCCATGTTGATTTTTCGAACTATAATTGAATGACAAAGGAGATACGATGATGATACAGAGTAGATAAATAAAACTAAATGTCATAATTCAAGAATCTGATTTATGACGGTTACGTCAGAACTAGTTATCCAACACTCAATATTTTTTCAACTGGAAATGCATTTTTGACCATACACATATAAGAGGAGTTCTATTCAATATCTTTTAGATTTAAATAGAACTAATCTAAAATCTTTTACATACCTGTTTCTTTATCTAATATTCCTAATTCAATAGCTTCTGAAACTTTAATTTCTTTTTGTGTCACTGGATGTATAACACTGGTAATAACGTATGTAGCCGTTTTTGTTGCTATTGTTAATTCATCTTCATCTATTGAAATAATTGATGGGGGTTTGATTGAGCCCTCTGAACTTGAATCGTCATCTGTACATTTAATATAACCAGCTTGAATAGCATCTAAAATTGTCATTATATCATTGGTATCAAATTTACGATATTCATTCAATTGTATATCTAATAAGCCTAATTTTAATGCTTCACGTGGTAAAAATTTTTTCATATTTCTTGTATCATAGACCCATTTAATAACGTATGACTGACCATTTATTTGTACAGTGATGGAATCTGATTGTGAACCGTATTCTGTTGCACCAATAAATTTCATATGAATAGCTTCATGAATAGACACATTTGAATTATTATACGGATTTACGTATCTTAAATTTTTTACATCTAATATATGTTTTTTAATTGCTTGACGAGGAAATATTCGTCTTTTGGTAGATGGTTCTAATACCCAATGAATCATATAATCAATTGTGTCAACTCTTAATGGTAATGAAGCTGTATCGGGTTCAATACCCATATAACCTATTAATATGCGAATACGAATTAGAAAGATGAAATATATACACATAGTCTATACTAACCTAATTCAACTGCTTGTTCAAATGTATAAGATTTTCCTAATTTTTGATCAAAAAATAAACGTTGTTTAGTATCGACAAGTCCACGTTGCAAAGCATTTGATAATGGTAATCTATCGCCCGTTAATGTATTCATAACCCACACAACACGATAGGGTTGACCTTTAACCATCATTAGACAATACCATTGTTCCCATTCTTCTTCGGACCACGATTGATTTTCATCGTAATCGACAATTGTCGATGGTTGCTGATTTTCGATTGATTTCAACCATGCATCTGTTCTTGTGGTTGTCTCTGTTCTTCCTTAAATAATAATAGAAACTATATCGATAGAATACCAGTGTCACGCAAATAGAAATAGAAATTGATAACTAGAGGTCAACTTAATCGATCCTCGAGAAAAAATACTTAATAGTAAAAAATACTTTACATATTGATACATGGTAGTGATATGTCATAAAGCCCCATACTTACCAGTTGTTGTTACTGGTCGTATGGGTTTATGTGGAACGTGATCAGTAATATCAATGACTTCTTTTGTTGTTGTTATTGTTGATGGTTTCTTCTGATAATTGTGATAATGTTCATCAATATGAATCTCACCGTGATGAATTCGTTTTGATTCTCCTTCTCGATCATCAATTGTCAATGGACGTACCGATTGAGTTGGCTGTATTGGTCGTTGTGGTGTTGGTATCAATTTTATTACTTCTCTCTCATCATGTTTAGTTGAACCGTTAATAACAAGATAATCTTTTGGTGGTGGACGTTTAGGTACTGTTGGTACTCTTCTATCACCATCAATAACAATTTCACGATGTAACGTATATTTATCATCTTTAATATCGATGGTTTTTCCACGACGTCCTGTATCATCGATAACAACTTCTTCAATACGTTTTGGTCTTTCACGAGATTTTGATCGTTGTGAACGATCGATAATTACTTGTCTATCCGTTATATTTGTTGTATATTGTTCAATAATTTCTTCTTGTGTTGAATGATGTGTACGACGTTGAGCATGATTACGTGGAATACGATTAATCGAAGCAATTTCAATAACATCATTTTCTTTGCGTCCACCACTCTCTTGTAATGTTTCGTATTCGTTTATTTCATATGGTGTACGAGGACGAGCATTCGATTCAATACGTATCGATAATTTACTACGACTATCGTGAGTAGACGAATCGGTATACGGTAGCTGACTTATGTAGGCAGCCCGACGATTTTTATCCGTACCATCGGTCATAAATGCTATTTCAGAAGAGACCGCTTTTACTTGAATAATACCTTTTTTAACAGCATCACCAATATTTATTTCTTCATTTGTCAACGGATGAATATAAACACCTTTCTTATGATCAAATAGTTTATGTTGAATACCTAAAAGAAAAGTACAGATTCCAAATATAATCAAAGACTAAGGAGTAAAAAAAACTGACCTTCTTGTAGTGTATAAGTTCGATGTGTTCTTACATCGGTAATACCGGTGATTAAATAAAATACTTGTTCACGATGTTCATTTCCGGTGGTAAATGATGATGGAACATTATCATGAAATTTACCGATAATTAATTCTTGTTCATATGCTTCTAATATTGTTAAATGTTTTTTTGTTATTGGATGATAGTATGTTGTCACAGTGGGATTCAATAAACCCGATTGAATTGCTTCATTAACACCGAGACGGCGCTTTGTCAGTGGATCAATCACCTACAAAATAAAATATATCATGTGAAATTCATCGTTGACCGAAAATATTTTACAAGAAACATTTATCTTACTTCTTCAATAATTAATGATTTAATAAATCTTCTTCCATGTTGATCGATTAATTCTGTAAATATAAGTCCTTTTTCAATAGCAATACTAATTGGTAATGTTTCATTTTTAATCGTATCAACATAAAATCCTTTGGCATGATCAATAATTCCTTCGTCAATCGCTTGTCGAATGGGTATTTCTCGTTTGGTTCTTGGATGTATGGCACTTATCAATGTATAAGTTTTTGTTTCTTTAACTGCTCCACGTTTATGTAATGACGATGTTGACTGTGTACCACTTGATGAGTGCACACCATCAATTGACACATTATCATTATTAACAACAGGTAATGGTTGTGCACGAATGTGTCCATGTAAAATAGCTTCGCTTATTGAAAATATTTCACCTGTTACTTTATTTATATACTGTCCACCTTGTTTGTCGAGTATACCAGATCGAATTGCTTCTTGTACAGTTAATTCTTTATTATTAACATGATCAATAACGCCTTAAAAAAAATTTTTTGAATAGCTTTTAAAAAGATTTTATTCTATTATAAAGCGTTGAAATCATCGGTAAAATCTATAGTACGCAATATAGTATAAGTACAGAACCTTCTCTTTCGTACGAGTAGTATTTAAGAATAAAAGACTTTGCTTTCTATAGCTAGTCAATGAATTTAAATTTCAAATTAGATAGATACAGCTAATTGACTATTTCAAGTAATAATTCGTACCATATCACAACATTTAAATAGATATCAGTGCACGTATATATCATAGAACTAAATTGACTCACCTAATAGATGATAAGAACGTGTTTCTCTAATGAGACTAGTCGATATAACATATTTATCACTCCCATGTCTCGATGATGCCGATGCTGACGATGGTGATGATACTTGCGGTTGAACAAGAATAAAGCCTTTATTCATGGCATCATCAATGGATATTGCTTCGTTAGTTGCCGTATTATGATATAGTCCATGATATGGATCCAATATTTTTGTTTTTATAGCTTGATTTGGTTCAATGTATGTTGCTAACTTATGATCATAGACACTTGATATAATTAATGATTCTGTTTTCGAGATAATATTATATGATTGAGATAATGATGCATCACCTAATTTTAAAATTCCTAATTTTAATGCATCACCTAATTCATATGGTTTTGATTGATTTTTTCTATCAATAACATGCGTATGAGATGTATCCGTTGTTGAAGCCATTATTAGTCCTTGCTGATATGCATCATCTAAATTATAATTTTTTTTTTCTAAGGTATCGACGATATAAGCTGAATGAGGATTTAATATTTGTTGATCAATAGCTTGTTTTAATGACAATGTTATTGTTGTTTGTTGTTGTTCTCTATTAGTCGTGTTACTGAATGATGATGAATCGTTATCGATATTATTCAACGAATGAATACTTTTTTGTTGGGGAGAATGAGAAGAAGAAGAAGAAAAATTATATTCATTTTCTTGATAATTTTTTTGTTTCAGGCCGCCGCCACTGCTATTTGCTCTATTACTACCATCGCCAATTGTTGGAGAATAGGAAGAAGAAGAGGAAAGAAAAGAAAAACGACCAGTTGACAAATCGAGATATTTTTTATTGACCGCATCAACAAATGACATATTCAAAAGAGGTGGTATGCTTGTACGTGATGGTGAACGATGTGTTGCTGTTTTAGTTGTTGTACTGGAAGACATTATTTTGGATGGTATTGAATAAACGTTTTCACTACCGGTTATAATTATTGAGGAATGTTTTGATGTTGTTTTATCTTCACGATCGTCTATGTAGACAACATCTGGAGCTGGTTGCAAAACAAAACGAACACGTTTACCACTTGTAGGAGATGCTAATTGTTGTTCGTCATTCGAAGATTGATTTGTAGTTGTTTTTGAATTATTGAGCCCATTGTTAAGTGTTGTTGAGCCAGTATTTCCACTACTGCCAGTAGTTATAATGTAAGAAGTAATATAAGTCTCTGATGTTATTGAACCTTGTAAATCGCTTAACGTTTGAGCACCTTCTAATGTTATTATATCTTTGAAAACACCTTCAGAAAATGTATATAAACTATCAGTTAATGGATCTTTAACTGTCCCTTGGGGTAAATCAATATACCCTAAAAACGAAAAACAGAAAAATATTGACATCTTTTTATTGATATTTCTCATCTTTCCATTGCTTAGGAAACTGTTACCAAAAGTCCAGTTTCGATTAATTACACCAGCAAAAACGAGAAACGAATGAACTGATATTGAAAACACGGTCGAGATTTAAGACAGAGTGATGATGCTTCAGGGACCTACATCCTTTACTCTGCTACAATAGCTATCAACCAAAAACGTTTTATTTATATTTTTTTGTACAAAACTTCTCTAACTATTTATAATCGCTTTTACCAATGATTAGGAATAACTAATTGTTAACAGCTTGCTTTATCAATTTCCCACTAGAAAAGAAATGATTTGATGTTTGCGTGAAGGAAAAAGTCTCATCGTACTAGATCGTGAGAAACAAATTGTTTTGTTGTGTTTCATTTTCTGGGCTAAAGTCTTTAAAGCGTTTTACATTTGGTAAAAAAGATATTGAAAAAAGTTCAATTTGCTGAACAGTCACGACATATCAACAGAATAAAAGAAAACAGTTAAGGATGCGACGATAAGCAATCTTGCTTAGTCCATCAGATAAGAATGATCAGACAATCTAACATGTACATTTATTTTTCAGGCACGTGCGTTAGTAGTTTTGATTTCTTTTCAAGTTTCGAAACTTATCGATAATCAAAGAATGTTTTTCCATCTTTCTTATATAACAGCATGATGCCGATGTGCACGTATACATGTACGCATAGTCTTTTTCTTTCGTTTTTTTCTCTCTCTCTCTTCTCTCTCTCTCTCTCTCATTCTCTCTGTATGTAAAGATATCTTATAGATTTCTTTTTTTATTAAATACAACTTTATATCGAACGATTGCGTCTTTTTACCTTTAATAAATTTTCAATTTGCATAAAAGAACAAAACCTTTTCTCGCTCAATGTACGATAAAAAAAAAGAATGAAAATTTTTTATTTCAATTATGGATATGTATTATTATTAGCTTATTCAAAATTATATGACCCTCTAAGTTCATCTATTTGACACATACACAATATATGACGTAAATATTTTTCTTTTTTTTTTAAACTTCGTATTTTACCACAAACTGAATGAATCAGCGTATACAGATAGACCCATATACATACACAAACATGAATGTGAGAAAAGGAAGGAAAAAGAAATTTGTGCAAATGTGACAAAGATACTGTACCCTCTATTTTTGTAACTTTCTTTTTGTTTTATCCATATAAAATTACTGTATAAAAAAAAAAAAAGAGTACAAGTGGACGATGTAGTGTATGAATAGATTGTATATATGAAGTCTCTCTCACGTTGTTGAGCGGTGAAAACAGTAGACACTCTATGAAAAGCGTTAAATTGAGCATGAATAGGTAAATAACAATTGACAGTCGTCGTTTCTTTTTTTCAATTAAAACAGGTTTATTAAATTTATGCATCAAGTGAATTGAAAAAAATGAACAAAGAAAGTATACATTTCTAAGAATAGAGAATATTCAATATTTTGATTTTTTGGCACAAAGCCAGGCCGACATTTGTGACACTGTTTATTCAACTAACAAATTGAGATCAAGGGTTCTAGTAGTTGATATTCTTAGCTACCCAGGAGCATCTATCCTATGACACTTTTGACACACGATGCCTCAATTGATAAAATGAGATGATGGTACATTTTTTGATAGTTTTTTATTCAGTTTTGTTTGCAAAATGGGAAAAAATTGCGTTTTTGTAGGTGAAAAAAAGTTTATTTAAACAGTATAACATGTTATACAAGTAGTACAAAATCGTACATGGAATGTTATGCCTCAAACCCTCCTGTGGGAATAGACATTTCTGTAACTGGCTTTATATTCCGTAATTAAGTCAACTCAAATCAAATTTAATGCTATCCAAGAAGACATGCATAGTAGTTTCGATCGTTATTGTGTACAGTATACTGTTAATAACATACAGACGCATCAAAACACTTTCTGACATGCATCGTTTTCCATTTCTATTTAAGTGACTACTTCTAGGTGAGTGAGTTACAGTTTTCATGAGTATGCATATAATGAACTCTTTTTTTTTTTTTCGTGTTTTTTTTTCTATGTCAGTGCGAATAAATAGTTTCGATTGCTCACTATATGTGTAAATGCGTCTCTCATCTACTCGTTTTACGATCTTATTGTCTCCTTGTATTGACATATTTGAACATCCAACACTTAAAAAAGTTCATGCTCGGTCATAGTAACAAACGCGTTCTTTTCACTGTCTCTCTTTGTATGAAAAAAAAAAAAACTCCCAAATTAAAGAACAGAGGGAGAAAAGAGATCAAGTCGTTCCTAGAAGAGAAAGAATAAATGCACTGTATTGGTTTAATTCTCTCTAAATGAGAAAAGACAGCAGATTATGTCCACGTCATGTTTTACCTTCACAGGAAAAACCAAAGAAGTGAAGTGAAAAGATCTCATCAATGAATTATATAGTCGGCGAGTAGACACCTTCGAACTGCTATAAACATTTATGAGATATTTGTCCATCCGTGACCAACTACAAATATTTTCGTGTTGTTTTTTTTCTCTACATTTATCATTTTTATCAATCTCACTTACTCCACATTGTATATAAGATTACATTCGGAAACAAAATTATCAAACTATCATAAATAATTTTTTTAGTAATCATCATTATCACATATTGTTAGTGAAAAAAGTCGACAATAAAATGATTGGTTTAGACTGTTCAGTGGAATTCTTATACTATCAGTAATATGCTGTCGATATTGGAAGAACAAGTGATTTATGTGAATGGTCTTCTGATAAATATGATTCATTATATTTTTTGTTCAAAATGAGAAAAATGGATCTGTAATCTCTATAAAATAGATAAAACTGATAAAATATTTGAAAAATTTTAGATTCAGATATTTAAAAATGGAATTTTTAGAACAAGTCAACCCTCTGACTCAACTAGATTATTCATAAAACTGAGATAAGAAAAAATAAATTTTTATTGGTCTCTTTAGAATAGTTGATCTATCATAATATATATATATTTAAAGCTCTTTTTTAAAAATAGCCGTTCTTTAGCTCATACAAACAACATTTTGATTCAAAATTTATGAGCATAAAATAGATACACAAACATTTTTATCATTGTACATCTAGAGTATTATCCTTAAATCAACAAGAGAAACAGTTAATAAAAAATTAGAGATCATATTACGGATTAATATTGATCTCTAAATAAACTTTAATCTAATATCTCTGTGAAAATCCAGTTCGATCACTCATCAATGTAATTGCATAATATTAAAATCTTAGAAGTTTTTATTCTATGCATCATTACAGTGACAAATTAATAAAATTATGTGAGAGTTTTAAACAAAACTACCATTGTCTAGTAATTTCTATAAATTTTGTATAAATCAAAGTCCTGATGCAGAGAAAAAGGTAACAATTTATTGTTGCAATATTTTGAACATATTAAAATAGCTCAGTTAGCAGTTATTCAAACTTTTCTTTTGTATGACATTCGTAAGTGTAAAGCAAAAAAAAAAACGAAGAAGAAAATCGAGCAACGCTTTTATAGGCAATTAGCCGTGAGTGTATAGTATGCAGCAGACTAACTTCATTGATTACTATATTTTCATCCTATTAACACTTAACGATAATACAAAACAAACAATGAAGAGCAAATGAGATGATTATTTACTGTGTCAACAGTCCGTTTCTGCTTTGCTGTTATTTGATTTGAAAACAATTTTCACAATGTAACACACAAAACACACACACATAGAACAAAAAATCCTTGTCATGTTTTTGACAACAAAATGAAATATTGTGTATCGAATATTTAGCTGGATATTATGTCTAATAATAATTGTAGGGCGATTATATACAGATTATCTTAACCACATTGCGTAAAAATAGAAATATATAAAAGAGAAAACGTGTGTGTGTGCGTGTGTACCTTGCAAAGTAATAAAATAGAAGAACTGGAATAAATCTAGGGAAAAAAGACACTAATCTGATAATAGAAAATGTGGCTGTTTTGCAATAAAAATGTGTTATTTCTTCCACTGTCTGATGACAGCAGCGTCTTGTGAATAATACGAAAACATTAATAAATCATATTCATGGGATTGTGTTGAAAGAGATGCATACAAACTCATACGTTATCCTTATGTGTCTAATATTGACAGTTAGTCTTTTTTTTATGTGATACATATTTATTTAACTGACAATAACGAGTTTATATATCTCTACAGACAAAAAAGTCAAACGTCAAGTAAGAAATTAACTTAAAACAAATACTTTTTTTCATTTTTCATCAATATACTAACTAATAATGATCATACAAACATTTCTTATAGACGATTATTATATTTTATTCAACTAAACTTGAATTATTTCATATTTTTATTGATTAACAAATGAGCAATTGATTGCTTCTAAATCTAAGACGGCATATCCAACATTAAAAGACTTCTTTTCTTTTTTCTTTTTTATAACTAAACCTTTAAGCTTCTTAACTTGAATACATCGTTCTCATGACAAATTACTTTTATTACGCCATCAATGGCTCACACACATTTATCATTTTATAATCAATCTTCTATTATCTTCCTTCAAGATACAAAAAATAAAAATAATAAAAATAATATTCATTGTACAGTTTAACGTCTTTTCAGATAAATATGGCATATGTGTATGTATAAGTATTATTTCTAAGCAGATGGATTATATAAAGAAAAGTTCAACTTAAAAAAGGTTAAACAGATTAAATAACCGATTTTAATATGTATGTGTATAGAGGCAACAAAAAAAAAATATTCAAGAAAGAGAGGAAAAGTGCAATGTGCACATTCAAATTACATACTTAAAAATAAGTGGAAACAAACGTATTCTTAACATTTAAATTTTTACTATCAATGTTCTGCTAGAGTAGACATTTATTCTCTTATAAATTCAAAACAATAACAACAAAAAAAAAAATTAATTAAAAATTAAAATAATTTTCAAAATAGAGTGAATAATAGAGAATGACGAAGATATTCTTTGAAATTTTTGCACATTTGTACAATTTAGAGCCAGCTAGAGTCAAAACAATTCTAGATTTAATTGTAAATAATCGCCTGTATTTTACTTTTTTAAAAACTGACTTAATGAAGAGAATAAAATTATTAAATAAATGACCCGCTGTTGTATAAAAATCTATTTTTGAATTTTTTATATTTATTTCAGATAGATTAATCGTAGAATAGTGAAATTAAACAAGACAATAGATCTGACTCTTAATTATTTACTAATTGAAAAAACAAAATTTTTTTGAAAACTCATTAGCGTTAATTAAAACTAATTACTTTTTACTATAATTATAAATGAATTGGTCATCATTTTTCCAGTTGAGGACACTTTTGATTAGTCAACGTATTTCACTACGATAGTTATAAACAGTACAGTACGAGCAAATTAAACAGAAATAATTTTTTATTATCTCTCAGAAGTCAATTTTGATGTTCTACCAAGTGATCAAGTTGTTTAGAGTCTTAAACTCTATCACATATATGACAACTCAATCTTCTACACAATTTCTAAAGAAATTTAAAGATATTGATGTACAAAAAGAAATTCTTCATAGACATTAATCAATCTTACAGGATGGGTCTTATCTCTTCTAAATGAAATATCACGCAATTTTTTTATTTATTGCTTTAGTTGAAAATACCTTTCTGTTACACTTTTTCCATTGACATACACTAGGCACACGATATTAAAACAGAATCTGCTCATTGAAAAACGACTAAAAATGAATATCTTTAAATTAGTAGATAAATTTAATTGAAAGTTCCATCTATCGATCTAAGTAATACAGTTGGTCTCTAATTGAAAACACTTTAGCTTTGCTTAAAAATATTATTCATCTTTTTTTCTTATCTCCCTGTTTCGTACACTAATTTATTTCTTTTTTTTTTCTTTTTCTATGTATAGTTTCTTTTGTTGGTGTGTTCTGTTGGCTCGAGTCATTGTTATTATAGGTCGGGGACCTTTGATGACTCTCACTTTTTGTGAATAAATAAATACTACTATTACTACTACCACTACTACTACAAATTTTAAACGTTTTTCTAACAAAATAAAACTTCGTCTCACTTTAGTGAGGTAAATGTCCGATGGTTGACCTATAAATGACAATCGTTTGAAGTCGAAACAAATTTGGCTGGAGTTTTTTTTGTAGACACGTTGAAGAAAATTTTTTTTTTGCAGATTACTTATAATTATAACTTCATGATTAATACAAAATTTTTCTGCTCAGGTTCGCTCCGCTCCGTTGCTGAAATGTGAGATATATTTTGTAAAAACCGGTTCCTTGTTGATTGCTCCGAGGAAGAAAGATTGTAACTTTATACTTAAATTCTTAATAACTTTTGACACTAAGATTGCTACCATGGATGGAAAGCGTACGCAAAAAATGTGGACTTTTTCCATTTTTAACCAATCGTCGAACGTCGGATTTTTTTCATGATTTACACCAATAAAGACGAAGTTCGCACCAATCGACATATAGAAACATGTCTCTATACTGAAACTATTTATGGTTACTTTACAAACAAAATGCTTCCTTTCTCAGTAACAAAGAGAATCTGAGCAGAACTATTTTATATTCGACATAAAGTTATGATTACAAGTAACCTGCAAAAAAAAAAGGTTTTTCTTTAATTCATCTGCAAAATAATTCAAGCCAAATCTGTTTCATCTCCATATGATTCTCTCTTTATCAGTTTTACTAGAATGAGATATCTTTGAGTTTTCGTCAACATAAATTGTCTATGCCTAATGTCAAACATTTAAAATAAGTTTTAGAGAAAAAGTAACGGAAAGAAAAAGAATATTATCAAAGAGAACTTTTCTATTGAATAGAACAATTTGAATCTAATTTAAAAGCAGAATTGATGCTAGAGAAGGTCGTTAATAAATCAAGGACGAAAAAAGAAAATATATATATCAAAATATTCAAATGAGTAAGTATATCTTGTGCAGCTTCTCTTTCATTTGCAGACACTTCACTATTAAAGTAGTATCGATACCTATTGATATCTAAGACTTCTCTCATCTCGGATAAATAAATGGTTAATAGGAAACATAATAAATAAAAAACATAGATCTTATTTAATATGAAGAGAAAGAACAAAAATGCAAGGACAATCTGTTATACAAAAAAATAATTCATTGTCGTCTTGTCTGTAATAGGCTCGAACAATATACAATGATGTTGTTGACTGAATAAACACCACGTTCTACATATAAATGACTGATTTTTACTTTAAAAAGAGTTTTAGTTTTTTTTTTTTTTACAATTGACCTTGTTCATTTTAATCGTTTTTTCTACAAATATTAACCTTGTTTGTTAGAGATATGTTATCGTCCAACAACGCAGCAGGTAGAAAGAAAACTAATTATCATATCGACCTTATGAACGACAATGACAACCACAAAAGACGTATATTAGACAATTGACACATATATCATAAAATTATATCACATCATAAATATTGAAATATGTTGACAGATGAAAAAAAAAAAGAAGAGATATATATACCTACTTTAAGAGAGTTATCAAGTACTTCAAAGATTATTTACAAGTACTGGAAAAATTTTTGAAAAGAAAAAAAAAAAAAAGAAGAAAAGATCAAAATTTTGTCATCACATGATTTATCTCTAATAAAATAGATGACATTTTTTAACAGGCTGGTGCCAATCAAAACAGATGTTACCAGCTGAAAGTAAATGGTCTTTTCTACTGTTTAAACGTTACTTTTCAAGAAAATCAAAAATCTTAGAGTAAAATCTTTTGATCACTATTTATCTAAGACTTATTTTAAAAATAACATAGTCATATAAATTAAATGAGCATCATGTCAATGTATATAATCTGCAAATAGTTTGATAGTAAAAGAATACTCAAAATAAGTGGATACATTTTGTATATAAAGATAATTATAGTATCATTTAACATCTATATTATTTGAGAACATAAATACAAATTGTTACTTCCATAAATCGACTAAGAAAATGATATTGTCATGTCTTCACACTTACCCACTATATTTTATTTCCAAAAATAAATCAATTTTTTTTTTCATCTTCCTCTTCTCTTTTTTCTTTTTTTGTTAAACAAAGCATAACAGGTGTGCACTGAGGAAAATTAGTGTGAATATAAGGAAAGATATTTCTTTCTCGTTTGTATACAGATGACTATCACAAGTATGATGGTGTCTTTAATCATGGATCACTGCTTTTCTACTCTTCTATTTTTCTTTCTCTTTTTAATATATGTATGAATAGTTGTTATCATTTGCTTGATCAAAATACTTTCATCTCCCCTTATCATCAATATTCATCCTCCATCAAACAAGAAACGAAACAAAAAGAAACGCTGAATAATTGCTTCTCGTTGTTAGCAGATGATTAGAATATAAAAACAAAAAATAAAATAAAAAAAACCTAAAAATAGAACCGAGACACACAATAAACAAGAATGTTTATTTTAATAAAACAAAAAAAAAAAAAAAATATACAAATAATTTGAATGGTGAACTAGGCAAACAACTATCTAATTATCGTACTCGTAGGTACAATTATCAATTAAATTAAACGACATACAGAGAGAAAGCGTATGTGTTTTATTGTTTGTAGAACACGTCCCACAAGAATAAATCTTGATATTTTATGATAAGAGCCCAAGAAAAAAAGAAGTTCTATACTAAAAAAATTGTCAAGGATTAGAAGAAGAAAGAATGACATATTTTCTCAAATACGAACAATTTGACTAAAAGAATTTCTCTCAGATGTCAACAAGAGATTTTGATCAGTTTTTAATTATTCTATTTTTACTACAGGTAAATATTTCTTTTTATTCAATAATAATTTAGTTGATATCCATCTCGAGCAATCATCCAGTAAATAAATTCTATTTTTCAAATAATACAATCTGTCTAGATGAATTGAAACTATTATTATTATTATTATTATTATTATTATTATTTCTTTTTAAACAAACCATTGATATTTGTTTTTTTCATCATTCTCTATTAAATCATGCAATAAAATATTAATCCATCCTACCTTGTCTAATTCCTTCTAGAACACTTAATGGTTTATTATTTTGATCAATTAATCCTGAATCTTTCATAACATCTGTTTGAAATGTTTCAACAATATAACCCATTTCAATTGCTTGATCAATTGTCATATTTCCATTTTCTCGTTGTTTATCAATATATAAATTTTTATTTAAATCAATTAAACCTTTTGGTATTGCTTCTCCTAGACTAATTAGACGTTGTTGTTGTTCATTATTAGCTGTTGTTGTATCTTTAATTAATGCTCCTTTACATGTTGGTTTTAATGTAACTAATTGTATTTGATTTGTTCTTACACAATCATATAATGTTTGTTTTTGTTTTGTATTTGGATCAATGACATGACCATCAACTGTTATTAAATTAATTTTTTGTGCTTCTGCTAGAGATAATAATTTTTTTGTCACAGGATGTATAATATGTTTTGTTTGATCATCTAAAATACTACGTTTAATAGCATCAGCTAATGTTAAACGTTTTCCAGTACGAAATGATAATATTTGATTATGATGATCAATCATATCGTTAACAACTAGACAAAAAAAAAATCGAAGAAAATTAAAATTTTCTACAAAATAATGGTTTTTTTTTATGCCATCATTTCAAGGAGGAAATTGCGGACTTTAGATTTGAGCAGACTTGACGGGACTTACGGAAACTTTACCGGACTTTAAAGTCCGCAATTTCCCCCCTTGCATCACTTACATGCCATTGATAATGTGTAAGGTTTTTCAATGAGACGATGTTTTAATGCATCGACTAATGTTAATTGTTGTTTTGTTGTTACATCATAATAATAACCATTGGGTGATGTTATTATACCCGATTCTAATGCTTCAGCTAATGTTATTTTATCTTGTTTATGAGATAAAACAATTTCATTTATATTAGAATGAAGAAAACCTTTGAAAAAAGATAATTTTATGTATATTCTTATTTATGTTTTATTCAAAAACTAATATTACCTTTTTTGATTGCTTCACTTAATGGCATAGTAAGACCATTTGTAGGATTAATAAAATATCCCGTTTGTAAATCAATTAGATTTAATTCTAAACAATCAGTTAATGTTAAACGTGTTTCAAATGAACCATTTAATGTTGTAAAACGTTTTAGTCTAGGATGTGTTTCTAAACGAATATAAACTAAATTTAAATAACGTTCTCGTCCATTATTTAATGTAAATAAATAATTATTCATTGAATTATTTATATCAGTAATTGGATGATGTGTTTTTAAATTCATAATTGAATTTGTTTTTAAATCTATTAATCCTAAACGTATAGCATCCTTCAATTTTAATTCACCATCTTCTTCATTTAGTAAACCACATGGTTGTTCAAAATGTTCTTTTACTTGTTTTGATATCCAACCATATTTTTCAGCATCATCCATTGTTAAATAAGTTTGTTTTTCTTTATCAATAAAACACCATTTATCAACATCAAATAATCCATTTTCAATTGCTTGTTTTAAACTAATTGATGATTTTGATGATGGTGGATGAATTAATTTAGCATCACCAATAAATATATTTGATTGAGCAGAAATTGTTGTATCATAATAATTATTGTAAGATGAAGAAATCGATGAATTATCTTCATGTTGTCGGCCAACATGACGATGATGATGGTGATGATGATGATGATGATGACGATGAGACTGCTGTTTTTTGTGATAGTCAGATTCATTTTCTTCATCCGATGATGGAATAGGTGAAATAGTATAGCGAAATGATAATGTGCCACGATTCAATTGAATAAGCGATTC
Source organism: Didymodactylos carnosus (assembly GCA_905250885.1). Lineage (NCBI taxonomy): Eukaryota > Metazoa > Rotifera > Eurotatoria > Philodinida > Philodinidae > Didymodactylos > Didymodactylos carnosus. The sequence continues at coordinate 40,766 of CAJNOQ010000100.1, forward strand.
AACTTGTTCTTCTGGTAAATGATACTAGAAAAAATAGAATTCATTTTTAATAAAATAAATTTCTAATTATTCAATATTTTATTAACTTACATTTAATTTTTCTTTTGTTGCATTGTACGCATGTATAAAATTTCTTAAATAATCGTACATCATTGATAGAAGATCAGCATAACGTCTAAATTAAATAATAAAATATTCATTTTAGTTTTTTAATTTTATTTTTTTGTTTATTACCTATCAAATTTTTCAACATTATTTTGAACAATCCATGTTGCACGTGGCATATATGGTCTTTTAATGATGGATGCATCAAGACTAGGATGTAAATCACGTAATGAATCTCGAAAATGTCTTAAACTTTTGTCATGTATCTAATACAGAGATAAATATCAAAATATGAGTAGTGTATATAAAGAATAGATGGAGAATACTTGTCATCTTATCGGATATACAGCCTAAAATTCTTTCACTCTTACTCTCTCTCTCTCTCATTCGAAATGTGCTAATCATGCATCTGGTGTAGATCGTTAAACAAAAAACAATAAATGTTCACATGCAGTCAGTCAGTCAGTCAATGTTATTAATATTTCTAACAAAATACACACGTACTACTCGACAAAATCAATTTTTACTGTTTTTTTTTTAAAGATCAATAGACAGAGATAATATATACCTACACATAAGAATATTACATCTAACTACTATGTTACCTTCGCTTCTTCAATAAATTTAACTGCAACATCATTCATATGTTCTATTTGTTGTGAACGAGCTAAAATATCTTTGAATTGATCCTGGAAAAAATATTCATATTTAGCGAATCATTAATATTTATATAAAATATTTTCTTCAATTTTACTATGACTGATTGTGCTGATCGTCTCAAAGATTCAATTCCATTTACATTTGGTATTGGTTCAAGATTTTGTATCCGTTTTGATGTCTCATTAAGAATTTGTTCTTCTTGATCGAATAATGGTTCAAATGAACGATATGAATCAATACTACGACATATTGAACGTTGTCTAGAAGAAGAAAAAAACAAAACAAATAACAACAAAAACAAAATTAATAATTATAACTAACAAAAATATATTTAATCAGGTCAACTTTATTTAACTTACCGATTGATTATTTCTGAACATATTTGTTTCCATCGATGTAATAATTGTTCACTAATTCGATTTAAACGTTCATCTGTTTGTGGCATACGTTTTGTTTGATATTTCATATCATTCAATAGTTTTTCTGTTTTACTCATATTGGCTTCTAAGTCCTATGTGAAATAACGAGAGAAACAATTATTTTAAAAAATTCATCACTATAGCATACATACCTTTAACTCATCTAATTGTCGTTTCATTTGTAATATATCGGTTGTTATTGGTATATGAGAAGCTAAACGTGTTTCCAATTCTGTTATATGAGATGTAACTTCATCGATTAAACTGAATGCCGTTTCAGCTGTTTCAAGTCTAAAAACAATTAAAATAGTGTCAAAAAATATTTTGTTTATTAATATTTTTACGTACTTGTCAACATAGGCTTTTGATGTTGCAACTAAATCTTGTACACGTTCAGACACTTGATTTACACGTGAATATACTTCATTTGAAACGGTTGACGATGATGAATTATGTACAACGCTTCGAATTTGTTGAATACGATTTTCTTGTGTAATTAAATCATTTTCAAAATCCTAGAAATATCAAACATATCATTTACATTCAATTTATAACAAAGAGAGACTTAGAAACAGAACAGAACTGATTAAAATACGACACAAATAAATATATTAAAAATAAGTGGTAATAAAATAATTAATTCTAATATTAATAACAACTGTTCAGAGACATGGTATATATCAATGTGTATTTAACTTAATGGAACTTTTATCCCAAATTGAAAGTTAAAACTATGAAGAAAATACATTGTTTCACTTTTTTGTTGTTCTCTTGGTAAACAGCCATGATTAGAAATGACAGTTTTATGTAAATTATAATTAAAACAAAAAAATCCACTTTATACAGCTTGCTACTACGAATGATCAACGGACAGAACCGTACTCACGGAATGATCGGCGGGGAGAGGGGATCTCCTTTGTAACAGTTATGATACTGTTACAAGTTTTTTTAGAGTCAAAATCACTATCGTCATCAATCTATTGATGAAATGATTCAATATGAGATAATTCATCTGCCAATATCAACTGGCACAAGCACAATTTCAACATTAAAGGAGGACTTGAAATCGATTTATATTGAACTTTGGATGTAATTAAACTCGTTGTCAGAAAAATCAGTTTTTATCTTATTTTAACGTCTATTCTTCTACATATGGAAGAGAAAAAGTGCGAAAGATAAAAGAGAAAAGAAAATGAAATAAAATTTAAACAAAGGAACGCGGTTGGTAAGAGTTTCCATGCATACTAACCGCTGGACTAGAAACTATGACTGACACTTACCCCTTGTCCTTCGACTTTTTACAAAAAACAAATTCTCTACAATGAATCGTGAGAAATCTTTTGTTTTTTAAAAAATCTTAATACTAACTCATATATAATGAATGGACAGTTTATCATATTTGTTTTTTTTGATATTTTATCGTACTCAAAATTAGTTACACGATTAAGTAGTAAAAACATACAAACATATTCTCTCGCTCTCTCTCACGTCAATCATATCCACAAACACAACGGGAAAAAAATCCATGCAATTTCCAAGGGCAAAACAAGGAGTGTATGTCCATATGATTCTATTTATGGATTTCGAACATGAAACTTAATATATTCAGTGTTATGAATAAAAAACAATCCATTATCCACACTTGATTTCGATTACCTCTGCTTCTTCCCTTATAACTTTTGTAATTGGTTGATATAAACGTCTGTCAAATGGTATACGTCTTGTTGATGTAGTAGTAGTAGCTGTTCTGGAAGGAAAGGATGGCAATGAACGGTCTCTGATAACGACTGTACTCGTATAATTTTGTTGCGAAGGAATATGAATATTTTCCGATGATTGTCCACGTACAATCGATCGTGTTTCAATATATGTTATATTTGATGGTTTTGAATGATTCAAAACTGGACACGATTCATAACGATGAAGTTGTTGGACGTTGTTAACATTTACTCTCTCGATATCTCGATTTAAATATCGAACATTAGATGATAATGATGGTAGTTCAGGATATGAATGTTTATGATGAGAAGAATGATGATGTCGATGAGACTGTTGATGATGAGAATTATGATGTCGATGAGACTGTTGATGATGAGAATTATGATGTTCGGTATACTGCATTGAAGAATTTTTTGGTTCAAAACGTATATGAAGATTTATACCATTAGCTGCAGCTGCTACAGCCGAGTTATTATTATATGGAAAAACACGTACAATCGGTTGATGACGAGAACTATAACGATATTTGGATGCTGATTTAGGTAGAATACGATCAACAGAAGAATATCTTATTGGGACTTTAGATGTTGAACTTGATCGTTCAACAGATGAATAACGAACGGGTAATATTCGATATGCTTGTGAACATCTTGAATCAAATGTTGAACTACTACAAAAACTTGTTGTCGATGATGCACGTTGATAACGAGGAATTGAAGAATTACAATCAGAATCATAATAAATTGTTGATGCTTTTAGTAGTGGCTGTCTTGTTTGATCAGAATATGACGATTGATAAGAATGATGATAATGAGATGTATTTGATATTGATGGTTGTGATCCAGTAGTTTGTTTTAGTGATGATGAACGTAAATTTGTAATTGGATAATCTGAACAATATGTCTTGCCAACAGCAACAGAATGTTGTGCCATTATGGATGAATGTTGTTTTTTTACTTTTCTTTATTTTTTCCGTTCAGCTCTATTTCTTTTTCGTTCACTTGTATAAATAATGCTGATGATGATGATGAACACAACCGTTAGATGATACAAATTAGACAATATAATTTGTTGCTGCTGTGGCTATGGGCGTAAAACGACGATTGTTTGTTGAATGAATGATAATGATATAGACGCGTATAGCACACATGCAAAAAAAATTCTCTTGTTTCTTCTTCTTTTCTCAAAGAAGCGAATAGAAAACAAACAAAAAAAAACAAAAAAATTGAGACACATTCTTTAGAAGGTTAAATGATGCCATCATCGGTGTACATGTGACATCCGACTGATCTTCTCTAGAACAGATGATGATGATTATTGTGGACCATTAATCTGTCTTTTCTTCTTTATGGAATTTATCCGATAATATAGCAGCGAGAGAAGAAGGTCCACCAAACTGGATTTATTTTCTAATGTACAATAATAAATCATTTTTTTTTTATGAGGGGGGGGCCATCATCAATAAGAAAAAGACACGAACAACAAAACATCTATTCGATAGTTATCTCTCTGAGGACGAATAATTCATCTTTTTTTTTTTCTCTATTGTTGATAAAAAAACCATAGAATAAAATATATATATATTTCTTCTATAGACAAGATTCTTCGTTCTAATTGACTTCAAAAAATGTTGACGGATGTCATTTATCGTTTTGATTCCAACATAAAAAAAGTGTTCATTTTCAATGTTAAATTCACTTTACAATTATTCTATTCATCATATATCCAAACATTAACATTTTCCAAATACATATATATTCTATCGATGTTAATGTATCCATAAAAATATCCATTAGATAAATGACAAGTCTTTTCGATCTAATATTCTCTTCTACTAAGTTATTTATAGTCTTGAAAAAAAGGAGGCAATTATTCTCCATTGTCTCAAAGTTTCTATTAAAATACTTTCACGACATGTTATTTCATGTTGATATAGTATAGTTGATCGATTTTACTCTTCAATTTAATATCATCAACTTTCATTTGTTTTATACAAAGTTAATACTTGACAAAATATGAAATTGAAAATAAAATGTCTAGAATACTAAAAATTTATTAATTTAGAAAAATCATAGGATAAAACCCAAAAAAAGCAATTTAATATTTAGAATTATTTCTAGGCGTCAACAATATATTCAATTAACTGTTTAAAAATTTGTATCATGATCAACATTGATAGTAGATATGCTAATAAAATTCTTTTTTATTTCTTTTTTTTTTTTTTTTATCCTGTGGATGTGTGAAGTGATTAGTTTCAAGACTTATTTTCATAATAAATATCATTTTATGATCGTGTATGTCGGTGATAATATGGAAAGAAACATATGTTTTTTGTTCATAGCCATACTTCATTTATTTAATACAACTGTGTATGTCGATATATATGTATAGATATAGTGTTTTTCTGTGCTTTTTCTAACTCTCTTGCTTTCAAATAACGAAGAAAACAAGAAAAAACAACAACAATACGAGAAAACAATATATAATCTAGACACAAAAATTAATCTCGTTTCGGTTGGTAATAATATTTTTTCATATACGCAAAAAGGAAAAAAGAAAATAAGATGTTTGATATAACAATATCTCTCTCACACCATACACATATATAAATATACACTTATATAGAGATATAGTTGGTTTACTAACCTTATGTTCGTTAAATAATAAAATTAAATCATCTGACGTTTTTGGTATTGTTGTTGTTAAACGATGTTTTAAAATTGTTTTCAATTGATTTAAGTTTGATTCAATTGATTTTAAATCATCAATAACAACTATAGGACGATGAGATGATGATGGTAGATGATGTGATGATTCTAAAAAATTAGAAACAAAATAAATAATTAGAAAAACAATATGAAAAGTTAGAAGAAAAAATTTAATATCCTACCGGTTAACATGTCAAGTTGATCGTCTAAATTACGAAAATGTTGTTGAACACGATATTGCTCACTCAATAATAATCTATAGTTTGAATTTGTATAACGTGGTTCGCTAGTGACAATTTTATCCAGCTGCTCGTTAATATCATTTAATAATGCATTTCGTTCTTGTTCACTCACAGAACGATACTAGAAAAAAAAACAGAAAATATATTTTTAATTTCTACTATTAAAGACGATCATCGAGGAAGTTTTTCACTGAAGAGTCTCTTTCACAGCTGATGTCTATAAAAAATTTCATAGGCATCTCTAAAATCTGTTACAGGATAAAAATGATGTCGCTAGAAATTCATAAATAAAAATACAATATGTAGTGACAAGGTTTGGAACAATGAGAAAAAAACACGTAGTTCACTGTTATTAATTAAATGGACAAAAAAGCAGAAAATAAGTGTCATTGTATGATGCAAAAAAAAGAAAAGATTTTTCCTAAGGTAAAAAATTGATTTCTTCTTAATGTCTTGATCATCATCATAAAAAGAAAAATGATAATAATAAATGAATCAAACAAGAGAGAACTCATCGTTCACACTTATTAAACAAAAAAAAAAAAAAAAAAAAAAATTTTAAATATGTAAATTTTTTAAAAAAAATTAATAATACGAATTTTTTAAATTTAAAATATAAATAATTTAATAAATTTTTAAAGCGAAGGTTAACTATATTAAACAAGTTTCTAATCATCATAAAGAGAAAATTTTAGCATAAGAGACATAGTTAATAGAAGACTTCGTTCAGAAACTAGATAGATATTATTCTAAAATTAATTTTCAACTTCTTTGTTCAACATACTATTGTTGATATTCAACAGTTTAGTAGTAGTTTTTTTTGTCTGATTCTTGAAACAATTATGTATGTTTTTTTCTTCTCCATTTGAAAATAGGACGTTTCAAACAACATTCGGCGAAACATTTGTGTCTGTAAGTATGCGAATGATGGTTATCATGATAGAGAAAAGTGAAACTAGATTTTTTTTGGACTATCACGCTCTTTCTTTTTATTTTTTGTTCTAAAATCATATGATTCTTTGAAATTATATGATAATCAATAGCACTTGCAAGTCGAATTATATGTTAACAGATGTATTCTTTACAAAAGAGATTTTATATAAATAAAAATTTTATTATAATAAAACTATATAAGCAGATTCATACCAGCTAACTATTTTACTATTTACGTATTGATGTGTAATGCTGAATACGTATGTGCTCACAAACACATTCAACTTTAGAACTATACATATACAATGAACAAATATCTCTATAGTATCACTATGTGGTTAGTATAAACAGTTTTTGTTTACATGTTCAATTCTAAGAATTTTCTGATCATAAAAATTTTTACTCTCTAGATCGATATTTTCGATATTATCAATTATGGTGAACATCAATCAAGTGTATGTATAACTCTGTTCTTTACAAATTTAGAACTATCAGAAAAATATTCAATTTCATTGTCTATTTTTAAATAAATATCCTTTTTTCCCCTTTACAACTTCCCCAAACTCGTTATATGTCCTCGAATAATAATTTCAAAATACGACAACATCATTATTTCTTTATAGTTTTATTTTTTGTAACCTATCCTTAGGACTATATTGGTTACTTTTATCTACTATAAGAAAATAATTCTAATATTTGACAGAATCGTCCATGATCTTTCGAGCTAATAGATTTTTTGACGTTCATTTCTTCTCATTTAGAACAACAAAACAAAAAATATTCTACGACTATCAATCCAAATCTAATAATATGTGATATACAGAATGTAAGACAAATAACTGGAGTCTAAATCAATAAAGATAGTCTGTTTTGATAAATAAAATCTTTCTTTTTTTCATAAGAATCGTTTTTCTATTTTAAACTTGAATCAAATTTTCTTCAATACACATCGTCATCTAAAGAAAATTTTTGTTTAAATCAAATTTATTGTTGAAAAAAATAAAAAGAAAAGAGAAAAAGAGAGAGAGAGAACATGATCTATGGTGGACATCAATCAATCATCCGTAAAATAACAATATTACCGATCTTCTTTCATTTATCATCAACATGTCAAATATGATTATTCATTATATACACGTTTACTCAAATAAGTATGGAAAAGTAAATTGAATATCACAGTGGCCGCCGAAAAATTAAAAAATTTTTCATCATTGTTAGATCATATGTCTACATCATACATCAAAACATGTATAGTTTTTTGGGGGAGGAGTGAGTAGTAAAGACGCTATTGCATCTATTTAGAATTTTTATATTAATTCAGAGCACCATCAAAATTTAGATACTTAATAAAAAAAAACGAGTAAATAACCTCTTGATCATAACTACAATTAGCTTGTTGAGAAGTAAATGCTAATTCTATAACTACTGTCAAAATACCTTTTTTTTTTCGACAAAGAATTTCAAATCGATGACAGTTCGACATGTTACTGAGTTAATTTTAGTTAAGAATTTACTTTTCTTTTTACACTTACAGTATATATTTTTTTTCGTTTCTAAAAATAATATCTTACCTCAATTCTTTTTTTCTTATATATAAATTAAGTTTAAAAGAACAGAAAACGTTCTTTAATTGTAAATAATCGTAGTAATTAACGTGAATCTAGTCTTCCATTTAGTAAAGATTTAAAATAAAATTTTTTTATTAAAATTTTATTTAAATGAGACACAAATTATTTTGTTTTTCTTGACTGGAGGTCAATTGTGTAAATAGGATGAAGTTAAAGAAGAAGACGACGACGACGACGACAACGACAATATGATAAAATGAGATCGTAAAAAGTTATATAAATTTATTTATTATTAATCTTAGAGTGGTCATTATCTTTCTCTCTCTCGATGAGAATGTGTACAATAGTCGTCTTATATGTTCGATCATCATATTGACAAGACAACGGAAGAGAGGTAAATGAGAAAAGAAGACGATACATTTCAACAACTATTTATTGATAGGCACACTCCATTTATATGATCTTATTAAGTAATTTTAATATGATAGTTACGCTGTGTTGTCTAAATTGAGCATAAGGAAGAGGAAGAGAACGAAAAGGTATTCGCTTCTTCTTCTTCTTTTTTTTCTCCTTCATTTAGATGTACATGTATCTAAAAGCAAAATTAGTTTATATGAATGTAGAAATATCTTCAATAAATTAGTAATTAATTATATAACCGTCAATATCTGTCCGATGGATGAAAGAGAAAAAAGAAAAAGAACCAGTGTATATCATATTTAAAACAGAGTTGCTAACAATAAATAATAATCATTATATTCAAAAGTATTTATGTAATAATGATCAGCAGAATTCATACTCATAAACATGAATTATGTATAAATCAAAATATTGAAATAAATATTAAATTTTAAAAATAATTCGAGTTTATTTTTCTTTTATAGAAAAATGTATGCTATGGTGTTGTTGATAAGAATTTTTTCTCTTCTACGAGTAGAAAGATAATAAAGTTAAAAACTTTTAAACATTATGCCTATACGAAGAATATCATTCAATAAGAGAAAGAAGATTTAAGTTAATTTCAACCTACTTTATTAACATCCCATTCTAATAATCGATTTATCTTCAATTGTAAATCATCTTTTATCAAACAAACATTAATATCAAATAAAAATTGATTTAATTCGTCTAATTCTTTTCGAACACTAAAAAATAGAAAGATTAGAATTAAAGAGAATAAAATAGTCGTAATGAAAGATAGAAGAAAAATAAATGAGAAAAAAAAGAAAGTTGAGTTTATCTTGTTACGTTCACAAACGAAAAAAAAGATAAACAGAAAACAAAAATGAATAATCCTAATAAATACATACGTATCAAGTTTCAAATAGGCTTCTGGACTTGGTGGTACTAGTTCGAGTATAACACTTGGTATACGATTGTTTTTACCATTTCGTCGATGAACTAGCCACCAATTTGCATTTGAACAATCATCAACATTGACGATTTCACCCTTCATTATTGTCGTCTAAAAAAAAAAAAAATACAAAACAAAAAGAAAAGTGAGAAAAATAATTATTTTTAAATAAGAAACAAAAAAAATTACCTGATCTGAATTATAAGAACATAATACCATTGCATTTTTAATATTTTTTCGTTGATGAAAATCTAATGGTTTAATAAGTTGACACCATTGATGTAAATGTTCATATTGTTGTTCAATTGATCCTTTCTTTACAATAATATCATCAATATATTGTTGAATTTGATTATTTGAATATGAATGATGTTGATCACTAGTCATTTCATTCATACATGTGCACAATATTTCATTGCCATTATTTATTTCATATCGAATTGTATCAATTTGTTCAAAAAACTAGAATAATAATATTTTTTATTCAATTAATTTTATTCTCAAATTAATTAACAACTATTTACCTCGTTATATTCTTCAGCATTTTTTAAATGAATATTAAAACAAAATAAAAGTGATTTAAGACGATCTAAGCCGACACGAATTTTGGTCAAATATTCCTACAGACAAAAAAATATAATTGACCTCTTATTGTTATTATTTCAATGTGAATTTCAATAGATACCTGTACAATGGATTCAATTTCGGCATGCTTTTCTCGATTAATGTTATGTGTAAAATGTTCAAGTCTTTCGCAATCTTTAAAACGATCTTCTAATGATATTTCAAGATTCTAGAAGATAACACATTTGATCAAATAATGTGATATGATTTGTTATACATACTCTTTTTTGTTGCGTATATTGATTAATTAATGTTCGATCCGTTATATCTGTCCATTCACGATCAATTTCATTTGATTCAGCATTACTTATCCATTTTAATAAATCATTTGAATAAGACATAAAACGATGCCAATCGGTTAACGTTTGACTCAAACGCTTTATTGAACTCTAGAGAAAGACAAATGATAAATGATTGACTTTTTTCATTTAAAATAATATTTTATTAAATATATATGAAATGTGAAACTCGACTTGATACAATTTTAATTTAGTTTAGTTTTACAACTGTTTAATCAATTTTACTAGAGGCTCAAATAAAACTACTTTCTGGAAGAATCAAAAGAAGATACCATGACCGGTTTCAATCTTTCTCAAGGGTCTCGGCAGGTGGTTTCTTTCGAGAAAGTCACTAGATACAGTTTATGTTTAGAGGATGAATCATTTCTGATAGAATAAAAGGAAATACATAATGGAGAAGCAGAATATGTGCATTGTACAGTGATATCGTGCTTCGTTCTCGTCGTGTGAAAGTTATCTTATCGTTCTTTGTTTGATGAGAATAAGGTATTAATAACAGCCTCAACAACCGTGTGTTATGAGGCGGTGTGGACGGAGTTGTGTTGCTTGTCGTGCCTTAACTCTGTCTTTCTCGAAGAAAACCACCTGACGAGACCCTTGAGAAAGATTGAAATCGGTCGTGATCTGAAGAAAGAACCTTCTTTTGATTCTGTCAGAAATGCGTTCTGTTTGGGTCTCTAGTAACTGATAAGCGGTTGTAAAACTAAATTAAATTAAAATATTTTATTACTTACATTAAGATGAGCGTATGCTGCTTGTAATTCGTACAAACGACGATCATACGTATTTTGCTCAGAAATTGGAATGGAACGCTGAAAATACATAAATAAAAGAAGTGTAGTACCAAGTTAAAAGTCATGGACAGTGGCGAAACTACGGGATGGGCATAGCCCAATGCAATGTCCACGATTCGTGGACAGTTAGTCTCAACATTCTCAGTTTTTTATACCTACATGGCTATACTTTAGCTTAGCTAGTACTCATTGGTCAATCTCATCGATCTGTATTCGAATAAAAGGTAGAAAATAAACTCGTCTTCACTACTCTGCGTTTTTATCCTGTAATTAGATGAAGCATCAATTTTTTTCTTACATTTTCTCTTCACACCATATTTTTCACATTTTTTTACATTAGGTTCGGAAGATGACGCAGAAGATTTTTGACCGAAGAGAAAAAAGTTTTAGAAATGTTTCTGAAAAATATTGGATAGAGAAAATTAGTTTTATTTAATAATTTCGACGCTTATCTTTGAAAAATTCATTCACGACATCTTCAATATTCAGTTCTTTAACTTGTTGACGACGAATATGAATAAGACCAAGATTATTTAGTCAATTATTACCAGCAGTGATTAAACTAAGTTTTTATTTTCGGAAGGACGAATCAAAGTTTTCGAGAAGCTACTAGCTTAAACACGTTTTTTAGGATCAGATGAAAATCCCGGGTTTTTCTTTTAAGATAAATTTTATTTTTATCCATACTCTATTTTGTTTGCATTGTTCAATTTTTGTTTCAAAATCATCAATAGCATTTGACAGTTTTTCACACTGTTCCGTATCTGTCATTGTGCTTGCTAAATCAGCTCCCAAGTCAAATTGATCAATCGTATTCTAGAACATAAAATAATATTTAAATTGTTTGAGTTATATAGGAATTGTTTTTCTACAAACCTGTTTTTGCTTGATCCATTTTAGACAACTATTCAAATATTCAATAAGATCAACATTATTTTTATTTTGAATAATAGTAGATGAATCTAATATTGTTGTTGTTGTTGGAGAAGATAATTTATGAGTTTGTCCAGTACCACTAAGACGTTGATGTTTTGAAGTATGTTGAATATTATCAGAAGTTAAATGACTTAGATAAATATTCAATTCATTTACACGTCGATTGAGAAATTCAATTCTAGAAAGAAAGAAAGCATCAGTTATATGAGGAAGAACGAGGAATGTGTTAAAAAAGCTAAAAGATTTGAGCAATTCCATTTATTTAGATAGTTCTCTTTCCTCGATATCAGAATATTTTTGTGTACCTCTCGATCAATTTAATAACATCAGGATGTGGATGATTTGGTTGCGTATTTATAGATAAAGATTGACAATTATTTAACGCAGTATCTAATTGACCTTGAATATCGGTTAAGATTGTTGTTAAATGACTCGTTGAATCATCAGTATTGTATATATGTGGCTAAATAACAAAACAAATTTTAATTCAACGGTATTATCAATCACATAAACATACATTTGTTTCAAACGTTTGTTCAATTTTGGAAATATCGTTTTCTGCCTGATTTAATACGAGATGCAAACGATCAATTTCGGGTTTTAATTGATCGTATCTACAGTGAAAAAATATATAGAGACAAAATATAAATCTCAGACGAAATTTAATTTACTTACGGCATACCAAAAGTTCGGAGATTTCCAGATAAAAATTTATAAAAAAGAATTAATCAAGTTTTTACTTTAGCAAATATTCGAACTAGTAGCCATGATTATCTCCACACACAGTTACATTCAGTCAAGCCATTTGTCAAAAGTTTTTTTGAACCTATCTTTAGTTCATAAATTCATACTCTTGGCTTCGTCACCAATGCAATGATATGGAGTTGATTTGACTGATTAAATTTTTTTGATAAGATCGTCCAAAGGAACATGGCGAATACATGGTGTAGTAATAGGAGACGAGTTCTACATTCATCATAAGAAAATGGAGTGAAAGTTATAAAACAAGAGAAGGACAGCAAGCAGAGACTCTCTGCCAATTGTGATTCGATGCAGGAAGTTGGCTCCCAAAACGCTATGTTCTATCTTTTTAAGACAATTGATTCAGTTCTCGTACAAAAGAGATCAATGTAGAAAGAGGATAGACCGTCAGTCACCAATACAATATCAATAATTGCGTATAATTACTTATTAATGGAATGAGAAAGCAAGATTATCACCTGATAGTCAAGGTATCAAACTTCATCATGACAAACATCCGATCACATACTCATAAAGATGTTCCCAACTATTTCAAATCAGAACATACCATAATTATGATATGGCCAAATTATTCGTATATTATCTATGGATTCAGCACATGCGACTGTTAGCTGTTCTGTCTTATCAAAAAAATGTAATCAATCAAATCAACTGATTGTACTGGTCATTGAATCAATGCACTGGTGACGTAACCAAGAGTATGAGTTTATGAACTAAAAATGAGTTCAAAAATGTAACTGTGTGCAGATAATCATGGCTACTAGTTCGAATGTTTGCTGAAGTGAAGACTTGATTAACTTTTTCTACAAATTTTTATCTGGAAATCTCGAAACTTTCGGAATGCTGTAAGTATCTTCACAAACCTATTTAAAATTATTGTTAATTCATTCTCCGTATGTTCCATGCTATCTTCTAGTTTTTTCCATGCAAAATTAATTGACGTAATATCGGGTTGAAGAACATCTCGATGTGATTTCTAGAAAAAACAACAACAACAACAATCGATTTAGTGTTGCACAGACAATTTTAAAAATGTTAAAAAAAAACTTTCATTAATCATACTTGAAGTTCGAAATCAATTGCATACATTCTCTGTAAAAGACGATTATATTTGACCATTTCATCTTGTCGAATTGATTGAAGAGTATTTTGGAATGTCTACACAAAGACAATGAAAGATGAAAACTAAATCTAATTTAGATTTGAAAACTTACTTTTAATTCGTAAAACGTTTTTTGATTTAATAATTCACTGTTAAATATGTCAAGTTTTTGTTTAATCCATTTTAGAAGATCTGACGCTAAATACGTATATTCGTAGGATAGTTGACCTTCAAGATGAATCTAAATGAGAAACGATAAAGGTATATAAATTTCAATAATCTGATGTGTTATTCAAAAATTATTTACTTGATCATGTTTTTGTTGGAATGGATGTTCAGGTACGGATGGACAAATTTTATACAAATGGGATATGTACAAAAAAATACTTTTTTCATCTGGATTATCATTATCAACGTCTATTAATGATTCAAAAAAAGAAAAACAGTCGTATTAAAATAAAATAAAAAAATGAATTAGCTACCTTCGGGATCAATCAACTTGGCAATACCATAATGTTGTTGTGCTATATCGAAAGCTACTTGTAAATTTAAATTATTAGACGAACGATATGCTTGTTCCATATTTACCAATTGAGGACTAAAATAAACATAATAAACTTTAGTGTTCATCAACTAACCATCTATTTAAAAAAATAAAATATTTACTTGTTTAAAATACAAACAAGATACAATTAATAGTGGATAATTCGAAAAGAAGTTTTTTAAAAAAATTCACACACACATCTTCATTGTAGCATACGTACTTTTTCCGATGTAATATTGCTAAAAATGCACGTCCATCTCTCCATGATTTTGAAAAATCATCAATTTTTATTCCTGGATAATGTTCACACTGTCTTCTTGCCCATGTTAACAACATATTTCGATAAGATAAATCATAATTATTTATTTTTAATAATTTTTCTCTTTCTGATGTTGAAATGTCCGTTTTTATCGTAGTACTATCAATGACATCAGGTGGATTTAATTGTATATCGGAAAACTAAATAGACATAGACATCAAATATTAAAGAGAGAGAGAGAGAGAGAGAGAGAGAGAGAAATAAAAAGTGTTCAAATCATACAACACTCACTTGAAAATGAAGAATAATTCTCCAAATGAGACCAAGTGTTAATTTTGGATTACCATCAACAATTTCTTCTGGTCGAATATTGACTAACCGAATCTATAAAAAAAACATTGAAAATATTCTATTAGATCAAAACTAATGATATAAAAATGAAATTTATACATTGTGTTGTTTTTCTAGACAATAGAGACACATTTCAACATTTCGTAAAGCATGAAATTTTGATGAACCACGTTCTCGCGGCTAAAAAACGAAGAAAACTATAGATAAATTTAAAATAATCGAGATAAATTACATACAATTTGTCTAGAAGTGAATATTTCAAGTAAGGTCATCAGATGGTGACCATCACGTAAATCATTAAATAGATCAGTTATTTCAACATGGTCCTTTTTAAAAAAAAAGAAGAGGAATGAAACAATTTTCAAATAAATCACTTTAAGAAATTAAAAAGATTTATTTTTTAGATAGACATACTTACATCAATTTTACTTAAATGTCCATTTAACCACTTTGTAAATGTTTTCTTTTGCACAGCATCTCGTTGATCTAAATTCAACAAAAAAAATAATAAAGACAATTGGTAAATGAAATTTAGTTTAAAAAACAACAAAAATACGTACCAGCTACTTTTAAAACTTTTCTATCAGCTGGATCAAGTGAAAATACGCCAATATCCTTGGTAACGAGCCAATCTTCATCATTCTCATAAATATTGAAATATCCATTATTATTATTATTATTATTATTATTATTAACATTTTCCAAGTCATCAAGATCTTCATCTTCGCGTTCTGCATGTAAAAGATGATAATTGTCGTTTTCGTTCATTGATGATTATTAAAAAAAATTTAAGACAATATAAAATTAAATAATACGACTAAAAAAAGATCTATCTTCTAAAAGGTTTTATATAAAATATATCTATCATACTAGAATAAAAATAAAAATAGAACAATCATATGATTAATGGTATTGAAATTTAAGCAAAGATAATGTTTAGAAATAAATCATATATTGTGAATATGTTGTACAATTAAATTATCAGACTAATATAAACACACTAAGATAGAGTAGATGAATATTGAACATTACTGTAGAAAAAAGAAAAAATGTTTATTTAATTTATGTTGAATATGAAACTGTCACACGTATCAGAAGATAAATACTATCAACCTGGATTATTGTGAAAAAATTATAATAATGAAAAATATTTCCATCGAATACAAGTGTCATTCTATTAATCATTTTTTCTAGTTATTATTATTGTTCTCTGTTTTTTTTCCATAATACACAGATGAACAATGATAAATCAAATAGCCTCACTTCAAACTAATTGTCCTTGACGTCACCAATAGAAATAACAAATAGATAATAATCAATAATGTAGACAGTGCTAATAGAGATAAACAGGTGTCTCACATCGTTATATGAGATAAAAATAAACTTGTTTATTAGAAGAACAAAAAGTCTCTATAGTTTGTGGCGTCAGATGAGTTTTCTTGTTTGACAAAAATCAAACGTCTCATAAATAATTCAATTTTTATAACAAAATTCTATTAGACTTATTAAATTTTTACAAAAATCAATATTTTTCCTGTTTACAAACTATCGTTACAAGAAATAAACAGATAAAAAAAAGTAAACGTTCACAAGAAAATGGAGAAATTTTAATGTAAGAAAAAACTTTTAGATTAAATTGTACGAATTTCTTCAAGCTGACGCCTAGTATCTATTCCAATCGGATCAAATAACTATATTCACTTCTAATTATCAAATAAAATTTTAAATGATCTCCTTCATCTATTGAGTATCTAACTTAATCGTGATTTTTTGTTCCCAAGTATATACACACTGAATGATGTTAGAATTTTTTTCTAACATCATTGTCATGTATAATTCTAAACTGTACACATATCTCTCTTTCTGCTATTTGAATAGAGTGTACATATCATCACGTATTAGAATGTGTAATCAACAAAACTATATCCTTCAATATTCAAATGAACCTATATTGAATGATTAAGATCTATGATAGAAAAAAAGACAAAAATAAATGAATATGAAGCACTAAAAATAAGCATTAAATAAAACCTTCATCCCTTTGTCTTCATGTTTACAGACTGATTAATGAACAGAATAAGCAAAACAAATAAAAATATAGGAAAAAAAAAATAGACAATCTCTGTGGAATCATAGTTCAATAAATAAGGGCCAATAAGATTCTTTCTCTACATTGTCGACTATTTTAATAAATTTGTACAAAAAACGAACCAATATGTCGACCTTTCGTTAATTTATCAATTTAAACAGATAGACATGTTTAATATTCATGATGAATGTGAAAAAGTCATATCAAAACATTATATGTATTAGAAATCTGGCAAAAAGACACTTTTTTACATCTCAGATCATTTTAAGCATTTAGTACACTAAACGATTCTGGTAGTAGTGCTAGACAAAAAAAAGAAATTTGTATTGCGTTCATCATCAGTTAGTTTTATTTTTTTTTCTTCTTCTTTGATGAAAGAAAAAAGAAATAGCGGAAACGGAAAGAATGAATAATTTTCCAAAAAATGTTCCTTAAAATTCTTGCTTATAATGCGTACGACAAATAAATAACTGATTCCTTTAAATGATACATTACTGTATAGAATACAAACATCTATATCAAAAAATAACATTCACTGTTCTAGACAGTTAAATATAATGAGATTTAATATTTCTATATTTATAAATATAGTCAAGTATGCTGTATCCAAATATCATAGTTAGAAGCCTATCTGAATCTGACATTGTAGACAAAATTCTAATGTTCTTTTTTGTTGAAAAATAGTATTTCTATCAATCTAGTTGGATTTTGAAAATAAATTTCCAAGTTAAACAGTCGGTTAGAGCACATTCAATAACTTCTTACAGTAAAAAGAAAGTCTTGCTATCACATATTATTATAGGAATTTTTGGAATAATAGTGATTTTCACTATTAAATAGATTATAATTGAATTATTCTACAATTATCGTATATCTGATGGCATCAGCACTTGATAAATGAAACAGTTGTAAAAAAAAAGTTTACCTTAATTTTATCATTAGCACGCATACACACATATATATATATGCATGATTCTATAAATCTTATTAAGTTTTCTTTCGACAATGAAAATATACGTACGTATAAGTGTGAAAATATAATTGTTTACATATATCTCTATTGTGCACCTATTCGTTATTTGTACAAATATTATCTTAGGACAAATGAAAACAAATAGGAAAGAAGTCCATAGTCAAGCGAGAGAATATGAATATCAAATGTAAAGGGCATTCGTTGATCAATATAAACTTAACTTTCATACAAATAAAAATTTTGAAAGGTCTACATTTAAAACAAACTGAACATTTTTCATAGAACAAAATATCATAACTTTTTTATCATTGAAAATAGCTTTTACCTTGATGGCTCTAAGCCCAAAAAAATAGAGTTAATAGTTTAATACCCAATAAAGCTAATACAAGTGTTTTTCAGACGGCATTTAGCGTCAGTCAGTCTGGCAAAAAAAAAGTAACTGTTTGTGTACAATAAATGTTCAAATTCATTATGCGATCTGTTGACATGGTACTTACGTTCTCAAATCATTTTTTCTTTTGTATTTCGGTTTACTATTCGTCTATCATTGTATATAATATCGAAGATATTTCAAGACAGAAGATGATCTAATGACGGCATCTGCGCATGTTTGGACTATGTCCATTTCTTATTTTATTATTCAAATTCCCTATTTTTTACAACTTACAAAAAAAAACTAAAATAAAATTATTGGCATTACTTATCCATTATGCTTTTTATTACTTTTGTATTATTCTATACGTATCTATACGTTTATTGAACGAAAAAAAAAAGAGTCGTTCAATGAGAAGAAAATGAAAAAAAACACGGCTAAGTGAAACTGTTCAAGTGTCAAGTTTTAACGATTTAAAGTACTTTACACATATAATACAGGTAGTTCAATGTAGACCCGTAGTTAGGATATGTACTTCGTGGTACTCGAGCACACCCCCCTTATAATTTTATTTTATTATTTCTCTGATTGAATAAAAAAAACGTAATACTCTATTCTTTAGAATGAAGATGGCGCTGTAAATGTCAACAGGTGTTAAATGTTGCGCTACGAGCCTGGTTTTTACAAATCGAATCCTAGTTATTTGTCATATTATTCGTAACAGTAGAACAATTATTTTCAACAATAAGATTGATTAAAAAAAAAATGTTGTTCCCAAAATAGTACTGAAGATTATCGACTTATTCACTTGACATTAATTCACATTCGTCGTTCACTGACAGTGTAGTTAAATGTTGAACAAGTAATTGAATTTTACAGTGACTAACAACGTATAAAATTCACAAAATTAACACAATAATAGTACTTGTTATTGAAGCTTTCTTTTCAATTCTATAGTAGTTATAACATGTTAAAAAATTATTTTTCGACATGACAGAGCAAAGATATTATGTAAAAAATATCTAAATATCAAGTATCAACGACAGACGTAAAGAATGAATATATCTCATACTTGCTCGTTGTGCACAATAATGTTGAATCGAAGCGATTAAGAATGTATCAGTTCCAAGTGGATGATTATAAACACTATTTTTCACTCTTAAGAGCCCGTGATTCCGATCAAGTTTCGGTACAAGACAAACGCAGTTTTGTTCTCTCTGCTTGTTAATAGGATTAAAATTATTGACTCGATCGAAAAGCACGTTGAAGTTGGTGCAAACCTGTGTTTTTCGGCCGAGTCAATAATTTTAATCCTATTAACAGGCAGAGAGAACAAAACTGCGTTTGTCTTGTATCGAAACTTCATCAAATTAGTTTCATAATCTTTGTAATTATCCACTTGGAACTGATGCATTCTTGGAAGAGGCTAGATCTAAAATTCTTCTTTGCTGTTTGACACAATTCAAGACGTTCTTGCTGCAATTAAAACAGTTCAAATAGACAAATGAACTTTGACATTTTTAGGTCGAAGAGAAAAATTCCAACAAGCATTAACGCAAGCTAGAAAACTCACCTTTGGCTGAAATGTGGAAGGTTAGAGCCTACGAAGCACAACTATTTTTTTTTGGAAGGAATGAAGGTTAGCATATCAAGCCAAATATGAATTATAAAAACAAATACGTACAAAAAATAGGATTGGTTGGTTAATAGCGTGGATGTTAAAAAAACAAACAATCAAGCAACCGTCACCAAATTATTTGTAAGTCTTTAATCTATAACAAGCAGAATAAATAAATGTGGTAGCAGTATCAGGAAACAAGCACACACTAAAGGATGAAGAGTCATAACAAATACTTGTACAACTTTTCATTATTTAGGTATTTTTTATAAATATACTTTCATTTTATTATAAATGTTGATCTTTGCTAGTTGTTTTGTTTTATTACAAAAAAAATCTTTGTAACAATTCAACGGAATGAAAAACAAAAACTAAAATTTATTCTTCACCACTTGTATTTCCGTTGTCACACATTTTCTTCTTCTTCTTTACTTTCCTATAAATTGAAACATCCATATTGTTTTAATACTTCAATATGTTTTTCTGCTTTTTTTGTTATAGCTTGTTTGGCGGTATTTTTAATTTTCTTTAAGCCACGTTGTCTTAAATGGTAATGTTTCGCTTTTATTTTACGTTTTTTTTCTAATGTTTCTACAACATCACTATATTTCCAACCAACTTCATGTGATAAACGTCCTAATTCACAATATCGTCGTCGTGGTTTCAATCGTAATGTACGTAATGCTGACGGAACAATCATACGTTTTTTTTTATCGTACGGTGCTGGAACACCTTCATATGATTTTAGTCGTAATAATGCTTGTTTACCACGTTCAGTTTTATGTGGCACCATACCACGGACAATACGCCAAAATATTTTTGATGGTGCACGAAAGTGAAATGGACCACGTGCTGGATTTATATTACAACGTTTACGTAAAAACCGAAGATATTTCAGTTTGTTACGATAAAAACTGCCTGAAATATTTAGCCCTTCACAGCGAACAACAACAATACTATGGCCTTGTAAAACTGATTTAGCTACAATACTAGCTAAACGACCGATTAAATGACCACGGCCATCGATGATTAAAGGTGCTGCTCTAAACCCCGTTGGTTGAAGCTAAAAAGATAAAAAAAGCATTCTTACTAAAGACTTTCTTGTTTTTTGTAAATATGAAAGAAATCCTAGGTCAAAATCATTAAGGTATCTGTCGACCAAGAATAAAACAGCTTTAATTAGAATATCATCTGAAAAAATATATCTTTAGCTTCTTGCGAAATGAAATCATAATTTATTCACTCATTCTTGTAGACACCTATAGTGATTTATTTAGGTTTTATCTATCGGAGTGGCAGATAAATGTTTCAAGGGTGCCACTCTTTGAAATACTATTTTTTTCTCAAATCAATTGTTAATTTCCACAAATTAAATCAATTTCTAACGGATATGTGTATTCGAAATATAAAATAAAAAATGCTTACTATGTTTTTTCTTGCCCGGATCGACATTTGGATCTTTCTTTTTTTGATGAATACTAAATCTGAAAAAAAGAAAAGCTTAATATTCCATTCAATGATTCTTTAAAATGTTCGAAGTATCATCTGACAACTTGAACCGCTGTATTTCACAGCTAGTCTCTCAAAAGAACTTCAGAATCCTACCTATCCAAATAAAAGCAAGACATGGACAATTGCACTAAAAACTACGGGAAAAAGTAAATGCCATCACAAAAAAATGTCACCTTTCATTAATATCCTTTCTCAACATTTTTTCTATGTCAAAGCTACATCTGAATGTATTCTAAAAACAGTTTTCCCTGACATTACGTTTGATTGACCAATAGGATGAAAGCAATACCACATTTTATTCTGTTGCATGTTTTACTCCATAGAATAATAAGACCACCTTTTCCGTTACACGCAACCATTTTCCTGTTGAGTTTTCCAATAGAAAATAAAGTAGCATATAACATTTTTACCAATGATTCCTGCATTTTTTTGTTATATTTTGCGATGAATATTCGGAGGTGCTACTGCTATATTGATTCTTGTAACAGATGAAAACCAGATTCTATTCAGTATCAGAACAAATCGAGAGACTGAATCGAAGAGCCGTTTTACAAAGATTCACTTCTTTTTTATTTGAAATTGGTAGTATCAAATCTTTGTTCGAACAAGAGGTTTCTATCAAAAACGCCATTTGATGTTGCTTGTACCCTAGTTATCTGACTGTTTATTCAGTCATTTTCTTCGCACATCTAAGCAAAAACGCAGTGTTTTTTTTGGAGTTTATATATAACACTACTCGTACATTTCGATTATCCATGTCTCTTAGACAAGTATGATACCGACTGTCGTGCAGGTTAGTCAAGGCTTGACGATTTTTGTATCTAGCGCGAAAGGTCAACTTGTATACAAGCAGAAGAAGAAAAATGTTACGAAAAACAACAACGAGAATATTTTTTCGTTACCTACAACCATCCACGAAAAAAATTATTTAGAACGTCATATCATACGTACACATAAAAATAAATAAAAAATTAAATCTAAGATCCATCGCAAGAAACATAACGTCCAGTAGAAGCATGTGATATCAAAACGAGGGGAAATTTTCAGTTGTGATGATTCGGAAAATCTGTCTTCTCAAACTGCAAAAATATTACATAATACGAGAAAATCGTGATAGAGGAGGCTCACTGCAGAAATGCTAAAGTAACATTTTGTCACGATACTACAACAAAGGCGTTGAAATCAAAGGAAAAATGTGGCATTAAAAAATACTATTTCTTCTGTGACTATGTTAAGGATTTCTATGACTTATTCTGGAAGTATAATAATCTCAAAGAAAGTATATACTGGTACTCTACTTTCTTTGATTTTTGGTTGGTCTTTTCATGAATCAAATGCCATAATGTTTTTAATTACTGCCTTTAATTCCGATCAGGCGAACCTTCCGTTTCCTGACCTAACAATTGGCGTTTCAGCGATTACTGTAAAATTTTAGAAGGTTAAAAGTTGTTTCTTTTAGGGTCTATCATCACATTCTGGTACAATGGAAGACGTCAAGTACGGCAAAAAAGCAGAGTCATCTATCGGCAAGCGCTGTGATTAGTTCTTGTCAAAGCTGCATTTTACCGCAGACCTTCATAGGTATTCATTTATTTCCTTACCTATAGCTTTTATTTTATCCTAATTAGTCTGTAGTTGTAAGGAGATACGATCACTCTCATTCGGTACTTTTATTTCTCGATTTACCTTGAAAATAGCCTCTCTGTATATATCTCAGTAGAGAATCTCTCTTTGAAACGAACGCAGTATCCGTTTCAAACGTCAATAAGAACGATTTTTTTATTTCAAGAAATTTGATTTTTTACTGTATCTTGTGTTAGAATGCAAATTAAATGAAGATTTAACTCTTAATTTTTCTGGTTCTTGTATGCTTTTAAACATTTATTGTCATGATGAACGACGCCTGTTATGTAACTGCATTTTCCACTTACTATAAAAAATTCAAATGTTTAGTATGCTACGCAAATTCAGTATTATTTGAAAAAGTTAGCATTTAACTCAGGCACAATCCTAATTAGGTTTATTTTTGTCGTTCTTCTTTTTAAAGCAAAGAAGAACAAGGAACATACTTCATAAATTTACCCTCTACAGAACGCAGCTAGTTGATCTACATATCGGGCGTTACAAGCACATGTCGTCGAGATAATTCTAAAATAAAAAAGAAGTCATTTGTATCGTATCATGTATAGATAGTTTGATACGAATGCGCGATATTTCTTTCGTTGTGCTTATATTTGTCAGCCATTAAGTGTCGACTTTCTGCATTTATTAGTTCGCTTCTTCTGTGAACCAATAGAAGAGGACACAAAATATAAGACAAAGTACAGAACAGAGTAGTGAGAATGGTTTAGCTCTAGATGTAAGTCATTTCTACTGGACAATTATGATAGCGTCGTGTTTTAGATCATGCAAAACTAATTGTCTGAATTATTTTTCTTTTTCTTTTTCCATTTCTAAGCGGGTTAAATGTTCCCATCGTCTACGTATAATAAAATAAATTATTCTCGTATAGTTTACTTAATTCTCTTATTGCAACAAATTCAATGCATAAAGTCTCTACATCTTGTTGGGAAATTCAATACTCGTTCGTTTTTTCGTTTATTAACAAAATTTGGTATACAAAAAACGGATGAACATAATGCCGTACAAACATACGGTTATATCTATGGAAATATAACAGCCACCAATCAACAAAAATTGTGTTTTAAATCATCTTCAACGTCACGCTCAGAATTAGTCTCAAATCGAACCTCATCCTTATCATCTTCATGTATTAATAAAGATATCTTCTTCACCATATTAGATTATGATTATTTTTCATATGTCTACAAGTATTATCATCCCCGATCAGCATCGACAAGTGAAACATGTAAACAAATGATGAAAAATATAGAAAAAAATGCCTATGATAGACAATGTTACGATACGGGGAAAAAAGATTTTTTAAGACGGATACCATGTGAGAGAGATCAGTTATGTCCAGACGAAGATGCACCAGAAAATGTTATTAGTAAACAACAATTTACATTCAAAATACAGGACATTAATCAACCCAGGTGAGCTGATCATAGCAATATATTTCTACATCAGTTTGTGTTGTGTATTTATTAGTACTAGAACAGTCAAGAGTTCAACAACAACCTTTTTAAGGCTACTGAATCTTTAGGAATCAGATTTTGGGACGAGAGATTACTTGCCACATGATTAGCTGAAAGACGCTCACATTTGCTTCATTTTTTTGGTGATAGCTACATAGCTACACTACATTCTCTTTAAATTAATTTCTGTGCTCAATGCCTATGTAAAATGAAAAGTTTTACTCATTAATTTGGTGTCATATTACTTATTTTCTTAGTAAAAACGACGAGATGGATAGGGGAGAAACTTTTTTATTTGCGTGAGTCAGCTAATTTTACAGAATAAGGCTAAAGTCATTTATTTTCAAAACATTTTTAAACGTCGTATTGTATAAATGAGATGATGGGCTCCAGAATACGCGTCAAGTAAAAAAAGGAGTAATTAGTGCTAGTCAGTGACAAGAACTGCTTCTTTATTTAATAACAACTGCAGTTATTAGAAAAAACACTCGAATATTATACATTATTGCTTTTACAGGTTTTGGTATTTGAGTTTAATTGCTTGTCATTTGGAGCCAACTTCGTCAGGTGAATGTGAATGGCAACTAATGAATGATTCATATGAAATCGACTATGATATTTGGATAGTGAATGGAAATCCAGAAACAAAAATTGAGAACCGTTTTGAATATCAATTTTCGTTTGATTTACATGATTTAATCGAAATATATTTGGCTTGTGTTCTGTTGTATATCATAATACCACTACCATATGTTCTTTATAATATTCGATCATACCACTATAAACATCCGATTATGATTGCTTATTTATTATTTCAATTTTCATTTTTAATTGGAAATTTATTTTGTTTACTACACTATTTGTTATACTCTTATAATGGAATTGGACTCTACACATTTGTACATATCGGAAATTTGGCCACCATTATTGGAGAATCTATTTTAATCTTATTGTTGATGTTTATAGCCAAAGGTAATATAGATGAAAGCAAATTTTATGTGCGGCTTTTGGTGCTCTATTTGCATATAAAAAGGGAGCATCGAAGGAAAATGTTGAAAACACTAGAGAAATGAGTAAGTTTCGTAAACGAAAACTATTAAGTCGATTTTGGTAGTTGATACCGCCATTCATTAAAAAATACTTCCTTCGAAGCCAAAACACAATGTCAGACATAAAAATCGCAAGAGAAAAGGATGACAAAATTGAGAAAATTTTCAGCTTTTATTGTACACGGTATTAAGATATTCATTATTAATACGTGGTATTCTTTGCTTAGTTTGACCTTTTTTCCAGGTTTTCTTGCCGTTTCTTAGTGAAAAATACTCGATGTGTTTTTTTTATACAATGAAGATGATTTTTATTCTTGTTTTCTTTTCTCAATAGGTTGGTTAATAATCACAACAAAGTTACGTCATTCAAAAAAAACGTTAATATTATTTGTATTATATACATCTTCTTTTTGTTTCTGTTATATTTTAAGTTATTTTAGTATAAATTCAGTTATCGACACTAATCATTATCAAACATTTTCCAACTATTTATCGCTATTATTGAGATGTTTTCTTATGTTATTATTTGTCTATGAGTTAAAAGAGACAACGCGAAAGGAGAAAAATGATGAGAAACTACAGTTTTTCCATCATTATGGAGCATGTTGCATGGTACATACCTTTGATTATTCTCAAATTTATTTCGAATTAACCTTGTTTTGTTAATTCTAGGTATGGTTCACCTATCCAATAGTGTTAATGTTTATTATGTCATTTATTACTGAACTATATCGATTAAAACTAATCATCAGTAAGTTATACTGTTAGTCGTGTATAAAAGTACGTCTTATGATTCTTTTTTTTCTAATTTTAGGTGTTGTGGCAATTATAAATTTTTTGAGTATTTTAATTGTATCATACATATTATTTTCACCAAAGAGCTTTCTGTCTATATCTAAAACATCTAAACAATGTGCTGATCATGATTATAGTTCAACAAATTATAATAATAATGATTTTGTTAAAAGTACATCATCTGAACATATCAAATCGGAGTTAATGAATGGGAATAGTGCTCTTCATTTACACTCGAATAATGACGAAGAAGAAGACGATGAGCTTTATGGTCCAACTTATGCATTATTGAATAATCATAATGAGAGAGCTTGAAATTCTATCGAGTTATTGCGTTCTGTAAATTGCTTTTTGCTGAAATCCACTAGATCAGACGTAATTAGGCCAATGAGAGATAAAGAAATTAGTATTTATCGCGTATATGCAAGTATTGAAATAAAACAGAAGAAGCTGTACACAATGAACAATAGAGAGCTCGTCATCTCTCATAGAAGACTAGTGGCATTATATTTTTCTTGAAGGAATAGCGCCCTTCGATAAGTGTGGAAGTTTCTTCACATTTATTTTCTCTGCTGTGCAGACTTTTCTTATCTCATTAGAAAGATGTTGTTTTAAAATAAAACAGCTGTCGAAAGCTAAAATTAAACATGAAAAAGCAAAATATTGTATTCTGTCTGAGTGAAATAGTCCTTCATTTAATGGATGCTTTAATTATATTTTATATCATCGACATATGTATAGTATACACTATTTATTTTTTTTACTAGTTTGTTTTTCTTTCCTTTTCTGTAAGTCATTGCGTATGTCTAAGAGACACAGAGAGAGAGAGAGCGATGAGATCGATTATATTGTTTTTGTCTCCTACTTTTGATGCGTTTGTATCAATAACGCTCTGAACCCAATCAGCTGTTATCCAATGCTATTGTTTCTTTTCTACATTTTAGATTTACAATCGTTTTTTTACAGTATTCGTACAATGAATTGTTCACGATTTGTTTTTTTTAATCATTGAAAATTTTACTTTTCTTTAACGTACGAGTTTCCACGATGAATACTATTGTAACCAGTAATGGATATCATACCTCTCGTTCAATAACGAATGGACTCAATGGTATGAAGGCGCTCAGTGACAATATTAGTGTCATCTATGATTTTCACTTCTCTTCTAGATAAATCCTCTACTAGTTCAACAAAACGAAAGAAATTGAAATCACGAACAACTCAGAATGATATTTTTACTGAACAAAAAAAGTCGCAAAAAACAAATTGCACATTATCATCTTCGATCGGCAATATAATAGATTCTACTAAAAACAGGTAACAAAAATTTAGAGAATTTACTTGAATATATTTGATACTTAAATTAACACATTGTTTCTTCAATAGTCTAGTGTTCTCTGGATACTTATATTTTACAATCATGAACACCTATTTTGTTCGATTGCATGCCTATTTAATGTTTTCCAATTTTTAGTGATCGAATCGTAAATCAATCATCTGCCACAGATAGTTTACCAGTTCTGTTTTTGAAAACGAATGCTACATCAACAACTAAAAAAGCTCAGCAAACAATTGACACATTGTCAAAACGTGACAATAAAAAAATTCAGCTTAGTCCATCATCAGATACTGTATCGTCAAGTTGTGCACAATCTCCTTCAGTTATTCTTACACACCATTCAATCTATCAGAATCATCTTCATCATAAAATAAGTCCAGTACGAACATCCTCTCAACAACGAATTGAACGACATATTTCGTCACTTAGAAGACCTCATATCAACAATGAATATTGTGATTCATGTGGTGATCGTTACGGTGAATTAATCTCGTGTGACACATGTCCAGCAACATTTCATTTACTATGTGCTAATCCACCATTATCGAGGGAAGATGTACCGTCTAGTTCATATCATTGTGAAAATTGTATTGCTCATAAACGAGATAATCTCTCATCATCTACGAGTGTAAACAATAATAATAATAACAACGATACAAATCATCAACAAAAATCAGCATTCTCATTTGATCCTAAAAAAGCCACAGCTAAGTTAAACGGAGGATATAAACAGGATTTATTTGATATTAAAAAAGCATCGTCATCAAACAATAGCAATAGCAATATTAATCAGATCGATTTCTTGAACCTAACAACAAATGATTCTTTACCGTCACCTAAACGAAAATTATCAACTCTGTCAAATCAGCGTGAACATGAACAGAATTCAAGTAAATAGTTGCACTGTTGTTTTATTAAATGTGATATTTACTCTTACTTTTTAGTTTCACTTGATGTTAAATCTGATGCTGGACAATCTCACAAATCTCATGTGTTTAAAAAGCGTTCCAAGAAGAAGTCAGTAAGAAATACCAATAAACGAAAACGAGTAGATGATAATGATGTTATGTCAATTAAATCTTCGTCTCATTTATCAAAAGCAGTCACACTGATGAACAATCATTCTTCATCAAAATTAAACTCGTCCGTCGAAGTATTAAAATGTTTATTATTAGCGACTAAATCGGACGAATTTAAAGGTCCAGCGGTACCCTATGATGTGAATAGGACAAATAGTCTTCATCCATCCTCGAATCTGTCAATTAATGCTCCTTTATCGTCTCTGACGACGAGGAAATTATCGCCTATTAATAATTATGTCAATGTGAATGATCGAAATGATAACTGTACATCATCTACTCATATTTGGCAAAAATACTGTTTTCTGTGTCGTCATATTAAATCTCATTCAAGGATCAATTGTCCTCTCGTTCATTGTAATTATTGTCCGTTGACCTATCATTTAGATTGTTTAAACCCACCGCTAACATCGTTACCAAAACAAAAATGGATGTGTCCAAATCATAGTGAACCAATATTAGATAAAAAATTACTTAAACATTACGGTCAGTTCACATGTTTAAGTGAAAACATAAAATTATATAAAAAATATTCAAATATACAACCAAATTTAATTATACAAGATTTTTCTCAATTAAGAAAAAATAGAAAATATTTGACTGTGTTAAATCAGAATAAAACACATTTAGAGCACATTCAAGTTAGTCAGATACCAAAATCAATTGAGAATTATTATAAGAAAATATTTAATGACAATAGTCAACAACGAAAGAAAAAATTTAAAATGAATGATGATGAAGATAATAAAGGGCAGACAGATATAATAGAATATGAACAGGTATGTTTATTACGTCGACTTCTATTTCTTTCTTGATTATAGTAAGCTAGTAACAAAAACATTTAAAAGTAGAAGAAAACTACCTATTTCTGACACTGAAGTATATTTTAACGAAATTTTTAAACCAATCCAGCTCAAAAGAGACTTATAAAATTTTTCTAGATGTTTTTTCAGTATAACCGCTGTTTGTTTTTGTTCGTTTAGAACAACAATAGATATGAGAATTATAACAAAATTACCACGACCAATGTGTATAATACTGAAGTGTGGGATGTAATTCAATCAATCATAGATGATGTTGTTAAATTAAAATCATATCAATTGCTATCAATTAAAACAGACATAAATGGAATGCAAGATAATGAAAAACAAGTTCAAGAACTCCAAGAATCAACAATTACTTTGAATACAATTGATCAATATTTGAATACATTGAATGAGTCGAATTATTTTCATTATCGATCAATTTCGAAACCTATTCATGTTGAAAGTAATGGTTTAGCTGCACTTGTTACTGCCGCATCTTCATTGTACGAAGAACAACAACAACAGCAACAATTGAATCAAATAACACCAATGACAATCAAATCTCAGCATTCTCAAATACAACTATCAACTACAGCATCAAAACTACGTCAATCGACAAAAGTTATTACACAACAAAAACCAAAAACATTTCAGTTATCCCAACATACTTTCTATAAGCAATATTCAGTATCGTCAAATCCATCATCTTCACCTTCTACAACGACCACACAGTCTGATACTTCATTAAAAGTTGTCTCACCACCACGCGCAACGCCTAGTTCTTCTTATCACACAGTTAAATCAATTGTACATAATGATCAACAAATCAATAATTCTCTAACACCATTACAGACTAAGTAAGCTAATTTTTATGATCGATTCTTGCCTGAAAGAAATAAACAGAAAAATATTACAAGTTCTTTTTGTAATAGTGTGTTCCTTATAGTTTCTTAATTCTAGTTCTTTTTTCATTTTAGTACCTCTATATCATCACATCCATTGTACATTACACCACCACCTTTTGTACATAGTGATCATGTTTATAATAAAACAATAATAGATACACAACCACCGTCTAATACCATCGTCATTGATCAGAAGCAAGAACAGTCAAAACAACAGTCACAACAACAGTCAGTTATTTCACCTTATAAATCCATAATGGATTTTGAAAAATTTCGTTTAGCCTATGCGGCATTGATTCATACACGTACTCATCAAGTACTTTACTTAAATAAACGTAATATATGGTTTGGTTTATCCATATCGAATGATATATGTCTTACTAAATTTAACGGCTTATTAACGTGTCCGTATATTAGTGATAAACATGCTTGTCTTTATTACGATGAAAAAACAAATGTATTTGAACTATTAAACTATAGTGAATATGGAACAATAGTTGATGGATTGAGATATGGTTTAGGGTGAGACTTGTTTAACGATTAAGTAGTTAGTTTTCAAAACCATTCTTCAGAAAAGAGTCTAAAAAATACATGAAAAGATTGGACCACAGCTAAATCTTATCCACCTATCTGGAAGAAGAATACAGACTGAATCAAATTATTATTAATGTCTTTGAACAGATTATTGCTGGTATCCCAAGAATTTGGCCAATTGTTTGCAGTACCATGTTTTATTCCATCTACTATATATATATGAGTATTTAAAATTTCTTGAGTGACTTGTGTTGAGTAAGTGATAGAGATAAGCATAGAACAGAAAGAAGCAAAGCACAAAAGACTATTACACAGCTGATGGAATCGAACACTTGAACTTTGTATGCAGAAAATTTACTTTTGGACTAACTTGCTCGAAAACAAACTCTCTCTTGTTTTCAGAATGCTTTTTGATATCAGTTCACTGACGATAACATCTTTGTTTTTGTAGAGACATATCCAGTGATGACGACGATGATGATGATGATGATGCCGAACAGATAGAGGACCAGAGCGACAAGATTACTAACAGTGGAACTAATGATGCATTATCAATTCCGTTACAACGATGTTGTTGTCAATCATTATCAAAATCTCATTCAGCATGGGATGGGGCAGCACGTATTGATGCTGGAACAGTGATACAACTTGGTTGTCATGAGTTTATATTCTATCGCTACGTTGTACGATAAGATATATTTTGTCTATTTCTTTTTTTTTTGTTTTTTCATCTCCATTTGGACAGTAACAAAAAAATGTGGTCAAAAATTGTTTTTCTCATTTATTGTAAATAAAAATTCTATTTGTATTTATATGCATTTGTTCTTTCCCTCTCGATCTGTTTGTCTAGTTTTTTTTTGACGCACATAAATACATTTATAATTTGACAAACAAACTTCGCGTGGTATTTCAAGTGGTTTCATGTAGGATTTATTTTGTTTTTGGTTTCTTATTTGTGCTCTAGCGTTTTTATCATCGTCATATATAAGCAATAATCGACACCTTTTCTTTTTCTTGTTGCTATCGATGTTGTTACTCGTATTTAATAATATTTTATGTATGAAACTTTCTACTCCTAGACTCACAAAAGTTAATACGGATTAACTTTCTGATTATTGTAGCATTAGAATATTATATTTTTGTTTTGTTTTTTTCTCTGTGGTTATTTTTTCCCTCTTCAACTGCTAACTCATTGTTCTCGTATAAAACGTTTCCGTAAATTTCTTCGCCATTCAGAATAATGTCTTGTTCTCCTTTTTATATGTTAGTATTTACGGTATGCCTTTCAGATTCTTTTTTTTCTTTGCTTTTTGCATAAATATAGACTTATACAAATACAAAAATGCTAATATGATACTTACCATGTTCAAAAAAATATTTGTGCAATATGTACCATTCAAAAATGATCGAATGATGCCAATATTCTAATCTTCAAAAGCGTTTTCGAGTTAGACAGATTCAAAGTTTTCTTATAAACTTATAAGACTCTTTTTACAGTGACAAATAGTGTGATAAATAGTTCAATTAAGTCAACCTTCTCTTTATTGATTAAGTCATCCATATTTAATTATAGTTATTTGTGATTAAGCAAAAAATTTATTGTTATTATTAATGTCATAATAGTTGATGCGAATATCGATTATTTAGGATAATAGAACGTTTGCTGCAATTCTTGGTTTCAAAATTGATCCTTGCATTTGAATTGAAGTCCGTTGTTTATACTTTTTTCTGTATGATTCTTTGTTGGTTACACATGAGTTATTGTTACTACATTTCACATTCGTTACTACTTCAATCTTAAAAATTACTAATAGAAAATAAAAAATACAATATAAGTACTTGAAAAATAGACAAGAATATAAGTTTGAATAATTTCACTTAGTCTATATAAAATATTGAACAAATAATGAATAAAATGATCGAACTGCAGTATAAATACTTACTTTTTTTATGGTAAATTCATATTCATCACACAGTTCTTTTCTAATGTCTTTGCAATCGTTTTTGAATATTTTGACATAAATGATCCGTTGCATTTTGATATTTGATTATAGACGACTCAATATACTTACAATCATCATCCGATATCTCTGCGTCTTTCAGATAATTAATAATTAATCCATTCACGGTCACTTGCCAATGATGTCCACTTTAGGTAAACAGAAAGACGCTAAAAGCATCGTCAATAAGCGAATCTCACATCCGTCGTTGTAAAAGCTTCTTTTGGAAAAGTTTTAGAACGTCAATGTTTATTGTTGAATGGGGTACAGATTGATAGTTAGTAAATTTTCGAAAAATATTTTAGTTCATTCTGATGAATTTAGTGCTATGTTGTACGATAAAATATATTTTATCTATTTCTATTCTTTTTCTTGTTTTTTCATCTTCATTTACTTGTATAATTGTCTCTGATGGAGTCCTGCCGTTATAATGCATCGCTACTATACGATTGTTGCATTACAATCTTTGTATCAATCGTAACACCTGAAGAGAATGAAAAATCAAATATCGAGATACAGCACACATCTAAAAGCACTGAGGATAAAATTGGGAAATAACTGATCTTGATAAAAAGTTCCATTTTTTACAAGTTTGTGGAAGAAAAAAATGTTTAATGGCTTCTAAACTCGTTCTGGGAATGCTCCATTGACAATGGTTGCTCAACCGTTCAGATGTTCTCGTAGTCAACGGTCTGTGCTGATTAGATTGAATTGAGAGAGAAAGCTCTATCTGTCATGATTTTATAAAAAATAAAGTCTAAATTATTCACGTCTTTTGCTCAACCCAATTTATTTACAAGTATCGAACTGCTGGTCACATAATCATTACAGATGAATCTTACGAACGGAGAGTAAAGGTTTAAAATGTGATTTTGCTCCACTAGCATACACAACAGTAGCATAATCCATTACAGGCATTATACACGATATAAAAATGTGAAGATGCAGTGATGATAGCGCTGTGTTAAATGTCCTTTGTATAACACCCAGCATATGTCTGCACTTTTTTGCTATTTGGGAAACATGAAACTTCCATGTTAAATTGTGCGATAGGTAAAAATTAAAATGTTTTTTACAAAGCCTAGCGTCTGTGAAACTATTCGTATAAAACATCTTTATTGTTATCAACATTTGTTTTTGTAGAGGTCAAGGCAGAATCCACTTAGCACTCACCAAGGTCATTATTAAATATTCTGTTTTTATTGATGCTACAAACAATTACCACTTGATCATACAAAAACAAAATCTATTTTTTATACAATTATCAAAAATATTCTATTTCGAATACAACTCAATAATTAATTATTAATCAACATTAATGTTTCCATGTTTGTTTAAGTTAGAGATTGTAAACGAATCGTGTTGTTATTCAGATAAATCAATACGTTAATTGAATATAATTATTCAATCAGTTACGCTACAATCTCGTTGTATAGTCAGTTATAAAGCAAACAAAAATTTACGGGATCATTCAGTAGAATAAATCAGGGGGCCGTATTAAAAAAAAAACTTAAGTCTGACTTAAGTCAAAATTTGGACTTAAATGTTACCGTATTACAAAATAACTTACGTCAAAGGGTGACTTAAGTCATGGAAAATGTAGTCTTAAAGTTAAGACCGAACACTTAAGTCACTAACGCATTTTTGGAATTGCCCAGGCATTTAACAATACGATTCGACGCAAACGACTTTCTAAGGTTTAGAGAATAAATATTTCGTTATTTTACAGGTTTTTGTCCCAAGTTTGTCACTACTGTCAGCGACTTTCAAAAAGTAAACAAATTACCAGCTTAAGTCTTTTCGTGATACGATTCCAGAGTCTATCTCCTTTACAATATGCATGCAGGCCTGATTTAATCTCATGACTGCTCTGTTTAGTGGAAATTGTTCGAAATTATGTTGAGAGGGTGGAAATGTGAAAATATCAAACGGTCTAATCATATATATGCTTTCCTTCAAATTTGTTTATATGAATAAATATGTATTGTTGAAATTACCGATTTGTCATTCATTAGTGATCTATGATACACTACATTTTCAAGTGTCTCTCGTTTCTTCTTCATTACAAAACAACATAAACGATGATCACATTATCCCTTAGGACACAACATCATTGCGCGGTATCTGTTTGATATAAATATACTCAACTACATGTGAATTGACCATAGAAACAGAACAAGTTGACGTTTCATCATACGACAGACGTAAATTGAAACGAGTAGTATGGTGAGGAAGAAAGTCTAGACATGTTCAAGAAGAGAGAAAGAGAAAGGAAGATCAAAATATGTTTGATTCTATTTTTTCAATAATAGAATCAAATGAACACTAAATAGTTATAAATATTTTCTTTTGTAATTTGAGTATACATCCGTCATGTTATAAACATACGTTTCAAAACTAAATCTCATTTTGCACGTTTGAACTTGTTCTTGATAGTAATATCCTTCTTTTCTTCTATTGAAAAAAAGTATGCGGCACAAAAATTGAGCGTCTACACCAGAGTTGCCATCTGTACAAGTCAGAAATCCGGAAAAAAACGGAAATCCATTTTCACTGCCTTATTTAATCTTTTTCTACTGTGTATAGTGCCAAAAAAGATTTCTCTAGCCCTACACTCTAAAAAAAAAGGTATTTCAAAAAACCCTAAAAAGTATTCTCCATTTGAGAAAAACCAAAAAAAAGGTATAACCACCCGCGAAAAACGTTTAGAGGGTTTAACCATTTGAAACATATCATAACTGTTTAAAAGTTTCTTCTTCTTATCAAAAAACTAATTTTCGTTTTCTAAAATACGGCTAAATTATGTTCTGAAAAACGGTTGTGGTTTCTTCATGTCACAAAAAAACCTTTCAGGTATTTTAAAATACCAGATCAATTCAGGGTTTTTTAAATCACGACTTTTTCATATTCTAAAAATGCCAAAGGGTTTTTCTGATAAAAGTAAAAACCGTTTAAACAGTTATGATATGTTTCAAATGGTTATACCATTTTTCGTATTTTATAATACCTTTATTTTTTAGAGAGTATATGATTTTACTCGAT
>CAJNOQ010000101.1:9818-28715 GCA_905250885.1 Didymodactylos carnosus
GTGTGTGGCCGCGTGGTCTGGGTCCTAGTTTTTTTTCTTCTTCCAAAGGTGCTTTGCTCCTTTCTTTCCCTTTATAATGGTGCCGCCCCCCCCCCCCTCATCTTTTTTCTTTTCTCTCTCGTCTCTATTAGTTAGTGTTTCCTCTCGAGATGTGAATTTTTTTTTATTTTGCCCTCCAAACCCTTTCATTCGTTTTCTTTCTACACATACTGGCCGAGAATCAGGTCGGTCTGCAAAGCTGATTCAGACTTTTATTTTTTTTCTCTTTTAGCTCTGATGAATCTGAGTTTAAATCGAACCTAATTATGACAATTTTCAGTAAAACTAGCTCTCATTTCATCATTAGAATCAGTTCTGAAAAACGTAAGTTCTGTTTATTACCCGGACACATTCTGTTGAATATTGAATCAGTTCTAATATTTCTGAAAATCTGAATCAGTTCTTTAAATCGAGCTGATTCTCGAACAGTGCATACAAACTAAAAGAAATTTCATCCGTCTTTCTTTTTTTTGTGTTCGATTGCATAGTATACATATTCAGAGTAGTGTAGGCCTATTTTTATATGATTATCATCTATGTCTAGTGTATGTGTATGCGTATGCCTGTACAGACATATAGGATTTATACTCGTTTTCCGTTTTTCTCTCTATTCATATACATAAGAGCAATATATGTGTGTGTGCTTTTATGGGTGAGTTTTGTGACTGCATATGGGACCAGAATATCAAAATGAGTCGGTTTTTTAGACTGAAATTAACGTGAAATGAATTATATTTGAGCATGAATCGTGTTGAAAGAAATCTTTTGGTTGAAATTCAGATTAAAACGACTATTTTGACCACGATTTTAAAGTAATTGAATTTGACAAATGGCTTTCTCTAATAACTGATCCTATTTTTGAATTAAAATACTGCTGTCGCCTTTTCTGCTTAGAGAAGAATAGGAAAAGCTAAGTATTTGATAATTTGGTAGCCATCAGAAGAGGCTTCAATAAAAATGTCAGATGATACTGCATACTGCATAGCGGCAGACGAAGAGAGAAAAAACAGGTTAGTTCTTGTAAGAAAAGTTCATGGCCATAAGTGTTATTTGGATAAAATCAAGTTATTGCTGAGTATCCAAACTGACGGCATTCAGGTAAAAAAAAGTGGATATAGTCTTCATATCCATGAGCATTTGTTTTTAGAGCAAATAAATGAATAGACCAAATATATATAGGAATTTTTTCAAATATTTAAAAGAACGATGTTGCATGAGGTAGTTCATCAATAAACAGTTTTAGAACAAAAACCGAATAAAAGTTATAATGATGAAAAGCGAAAAAAAGCCTCATGTAGCGCTCTGTTCTACTAAATAGTGTAGCTTTTAGTTTAATTTATGCTGTAATTGAAGAAAATCAATAAAGTAAAAAAATATCAGTATATGTCTGCTAATAATGTCTCTCTCGATCAATTAGTTCGAGTATGCTAACGACATTAAATGATAATCGAGTCGGAAAATATTGAAAATGGACAATTAAATCTGTCGAAAATTCACAAGCATCATGAAAAGAATTAGGGAATATAAGGGAGCATTCTAGTATAGAATGAGAGTGTTTAACTGGAATGATGTAATAAAACAATGCTAAAGACCATAATAAACAAAGAATTGAAGACTATTGTGAAAATATAGTAGAGTAAAGTGTCTAATTGGAACCGCAACTAGATTTGTCTAACTTGTGACTCTAGTATCTGAGTGAGTTTTGAAGCGATTTTCATCGAATCTGGGGACTGTTGTAGCTGGAAGTCTGATCTATTTAATGATCTAAAAATGATTCCGAAATTCCCATCAGAGACGGATCGCAGGAAGATTTACTAAGAAGAGGGCTGTTTTGGTTCCAATCAGGCTCTGTGCTTAATGGGAACCGTACAGCGAAATGTGTGTCTAATTGGAACCGTCTCGTTGAAATTACACGGGTTCTCAATGGTTTAGTAAAACCTATTTTTTAAAAGACTTTCTAAGATAAACTAGGAAGTTTTTATATGGTCATAATCCGGAGAATGAGCCCCGTCGAATGCCACTGCCAACATCATAACTACAAGAATAACATACTATTCGTGTACATTTGGAACAATGACAATAAGTCAAATTAGAATTATACGGATGTTCACATTTGTAACATCTTTGTTGAATCTCACCAACTGGTTGCATTGGTAGCTGATGGTGATGACGGGAAAATATCATTGCGGACATTAGTGCCTGATATTGGATGTTGATATGAAGTTGTTGCGTGGGAATATGGTGGTTTAAATAAATATGAGAATTGAGGATTAAATATTTGATGGGTTGAATAAGGATCTAATGGACTTTATGAGGGCCATATTGACACTGGTGGTGTACAATGTCATTGAAGATAACAACAGGTACACTTCACATCCGAACCCAAATTGATTTTATTGCTATTTCTTTCCCTTTCAGGTCCACCATCATTGTCAATATGGCCTTTGATAATGATTGAAAACTCGTCTAATTTGAACGAGATGGTTCTAATTAGACATACATTTTGCTGTACGGTTCCAATTAAGCTCAGTGCCTAATATGCAGCCATCTCGTTTTTACATACACTAAAGTATGGTAAGTATAACTTGGTCAATTTTGGTCTTACAAATCTCGAATTAGTGGCATTCGACGGGGCTCATTCTCCGGATTATGACCATATAAAAACTTCCTAGTTTATCTTAGAAAGTCTTTTAAAAAATAGGTTTTACCAAACCATTGAGAACCCGTGTAATTTCAACGAGACGGTTCCAATTAGACACACATTTCGCTGTACGGTTCCCATTAAGCACAGAGCCTAATTGGAACCAAAACAACCCTCTTCTTAGTAAATCTTCCTGCGATCCGTCTCTGATGGGAATTTCGGAATAATTTCTAGATCGTTAAACAGATAAGACTTTCAGCTACAAAAGCCCCCAAATTCGATGAAAATCGCTTCAAAACTCATTCAGATACTAGAGTCACAAGTTAGACAAGTTCATTAAGATTTTAAGTACAGCATAATAATCTGTGGGTAATAAGAAAAGTAGAAAAAAAACCCAAAGAGAGCAGATAATTTAGCATTTTTTTCTGTTACGAAAGCAATAATTTACTCAAGTTTTTGAGATTTGTTTACATAATTGAAAGTTTCGTTTAGCAGAACGTTGTCAATATTCATTGTTTATATCCTTTGTTCTGAAAATAAAAAACAAAATATATGGGATAAGCTGCTAATTTGTAGAACATAAACAAACACTATTTATTTAAACAGATCCATGGGGAAAAATAGAAGTATTGTGTGTGAAATGGAGATATTTTCTTTTTTTACTCAAGAATGTGTGATATATGCGTCATTTTCTAATTTTTCTGATGAAAAAGAAGAAAAAAAATGAAATGAATAACGACAGATGTGGTTGTAATTCTTCGATCATTCCTGCCTTTCTTCGTGTATAAAGAACAGAAGAAAAAAAAAACGAAATTAAAATATATTTTTTTTCTTGAAACGTAGTCTCAAAACGAAAAAATGCAATGATGATATAACTTATGGTAATTATCTTTGTTTTTATTCTTCTTATTTTGATTATTATGTTTAGTCTGTTCTATATAAAAAAGAAGAAAAAGAAAAGGAAACAAAGAAATAAGCAAGTGACAAGTTTGATCTCGAATTTAAAAGTCTAAAAAAAGATGAGAAAACTTTTTCTATTGTTTCTCACCAACAATCATACAAAAAAAAAGAGCAAATGTATTTATACTCATTCTCTCATTTAATGGTTAAGTAATGTTCATATTTTCAACATAATAACATTTGTGAGTAAACCTCAAAAATCTCTATAACTTTATCAAATGTGTGTATTTTCTAATAAAAAAAAAAAAACATTCCAATCGTTTGTAATTTTTTCTCCAAATACTTTTTGCTCATATCAGCGATTTTTTCCAATATTTTTTTCTACTACTCAGTAATTGTACTAAAAGAAACTTTTTATTTATCCCTGATACATATACAAAATGATCCCCTCCATATATTAACATTATGTTTTACTTCGCACAATGAAAATCTTTGATAAATTTAACAATGATATGGAGTATCAAAAAATTAAAATAGTAGACGATACATCATTCATGAGCTCTATATCTTTTAACCATTATATGTTTTCAAATATCAAATTTCCAATAATGATTATTATTGTTCTTATAGAAATCATTGCAATCCCTGAAGAATTTCATGACAATAAGACTATCATTTGAATATAGTCGGCGATTAGTTGTCTGAAAAATAAAAGAGAAAATAGAACATTAATTAATATTTAAGAATTCCATCGATACGAGTCAGGATTGTCTCGAGACTGGACACATGAAAACTAAAAAAAATTTTATTTTCATCACACTATGAGACACAATCAATTTATGATGAACTACAAGAATATTTCAATACTGTTACTGAAGGAGTTGATACGTACAAATAAGAAGAAAAAGACGACGACAACGAAAAAGAAAAATGAACTTATTTGACGTAATTCTCAATTATGAGATAGAATATTCATTGTTAACGTGTATCATCAGATGTATCTTTTCAATTCTTGCAATTTGACCGTTATAGAGCAGTTATTTAGTACATCTGATAGTATTATTACTCCCATTTGTATTAATTTAGAACCAGACAATGAATAATATTGTATTTATTCGTTCATCGATAAGACAAAAAGGATTAATTGAGCAATCGAAAAATAATGGCAAACTATATGATTTAAAAACAACGAAATATAAATTGTATCCCGTAACATAACTTAGATCAATAATAACAGTCTATATTTGAGGAGTTATCGATTTTATTTAAATATTAAAGCGTATGATTTAAAATATGTTACATTGTCCATTTATGATCATTTTGTAAGTGTATATACGCTTAAAACTAGTGACAACAGAAAAATGAATCTTTCAAAAATAATCATATCAAATACAAACCGCATATGAATGTTATCCATTTTTCTTTATGAATAAGAATTTTTGTTTATCTATGTCTGTTGGTTAAATTCCCTATTTTTTTTTTATTAGATAATATCGTATAGAATAAAACTTTTCTTGAACATATTTGCGTGAGAAGAAAGTTTTCATGCGTTCGTCTACATGAATATAAGTCTTATGGAATCTTTACAAAACGGAACATCAGAAAAACTTGTTATCTTGCCTATCACTGATGCAGTCAAGTATTTGATTAGGATACAAGTGGATGTACGAGTGAATACAAAAAGATAACGAAACTCTTAATTAAAAAAAATGAATATAGTGATGATGTTGACATCATTTTTTTGATGAATAAACTTGACTTTCATGGATAATCATTTTATAAATAATTATTTGCACGTTAACATGTTATGTGATTTTTAATGAGGAAAAGTTATATTGACACAAGAACAACTATGACGAGATTTGCTCTCTTTTTCATTTATATTGAAAGAATAGTAGCGGTTATCAGAGAATCACAACATTGATATGTTTTTCCCGTTTGAGTCTATTATTTTTTTAAAAAAGAATTTAAATTCTTACCTGATTATTAAACAATATTCCATCCATAGCTAATATATATGTACAACGACATCTAACTCAGACGTTACACTATCTACACTAATTAAAAAAAGCATACCTTTTTTGAAGCGTAACACAATGGTCATCGCATTCACTCGAATGAATTTCTTTTGTAATGAAAAAAAGAATCATTTCTAATAATTCATTATTACTAGAGTGCTCTCTTTTCTTTTTCTTTATCATTGTAGATATTAAGATCACTTTCAAAAAAAATTTCGTAGTATTATAGAATAATTGACAAACAACTTTTCTAGGTATGTTCCCTTTGAATGGAATAGAATAATTAACAAAAGTTTAAATACGATTATCATTAGAAATCATGTGGTTATCTTTATATTTGAATAGTAGTCAGTCATTTGAACTGAATGAGAAACATTCTCAATTAGCGAGAGAGTAACGAAAATAAGTGGCGTTGATCATAGGATGTATCG
Source organism: Didymodactylos carnosus (assembly GCA_905250885.1). Classification (NCBI taxonomy): domain Eukaryota; kingdom Metazoa; phylum Rotifera; class Eurotatoria; order Philodinida; family Philodinidae; genus Didymodactylos; species Didymodactylos carnosus. Next base: position 15,848 of record CAJNOQ010000101.1, read on the forward strand.
TATATCTATAAATATCGGGACATTTATATTTTTGTCAAATGCAGTCAATCTATATTTTATATTTGAATATACGCATAAATAAATATCAACTGTCAATTTATATTTATTGTATACGTACGGCTCTCCTATTCATCAGCGTGCCTATATTTATACGAAATCTATTATGAGTGTATATACATATACATACGCCTATTATTTTTAGATTGTTTTTATTGTAATGGTCGACATTGTCATACGTAATATAACCACGATGAGTATAAAAAATAGACTCGATAAATGTTTAAAACCTGTCCATATAGTATCTAGATACCAGTTTTTGGTTTGATTTATACTTTTTACTTGTTTTATATACTGTTCAATAAGAACAACAACGAACTGTATAAATCAGAAACTTTATTTAACACCATTTGAGTTTTTCAAAGTAGTCTGTAAGTAGTTTCATCAATAAGGTTCAGTTTCGATTTGAAACAACTGCATTTAGACTTTTGTTGACACTAATTTAAATTATAAGGCGAACAATGGCTGTTATCGCATTTTCTAAAAGTATGTAAAGCGATAATTTCATTTTTCTTTTTTTGCCATCATATATGATGAAAGATCAAAACCTTTATTATGTATATTTGCTGTGTTACATAATCAACTTTAGTTAAACGATGAATTTTACAGTTACACTTATTCTTACCATGTACATACGAGCTATTTTTTTCTTTTCTCTACACATAAGTGTACAATTCATCTTTTTGGGTAGAGAAATAAAGCACTATTATCTGAGAACAGAAAGAAAACAGAAGAGTATTGATATTATTATTAAAACAGTTTATATTATGTATATCTGCGTATACGGAAGAAGAATAAGAATAATGATAAGTAGATAGATGTTCACATTGATAAGATGACATGGTCAATGTCTAGTCTAGTTTTAGTTCATAAATATAGTGATTTTTCGTTACTATTCGAACTCTACACACTTTTAATTAATTTCAAATTGAGATCAAAGAATTTTCAAAGATGAAGAGTGGATGAGTGTGAGTGTACAAAGTTTGGGCATGAACCTGATTTTTCTATCTTAGTCTTCTGAGACTACGTCTTTTTAAGTTTGATCGTTTGTTCTCTTTGAATACTCTCAAAGCCCACTTTAATTTATTGCTCTTAAAATAACAGTGCTCCACTCTTTTTTTCTCATTCACTTCAAAAATATAGTCTGATTTTTCTCTATAGAACAATTCTTGTATTAATTTTATTTGCTTGATAAGGATCTGAAATGTCAAGGTGACAGTAAATAAACAATCTTTTTCTGTCTAAAATGAAGTACTGGTCAATATTTATTTCAATTCTTATCACATATCTAGGCAGTTGATGATATAAATTAGAGCTTTTAATCGTAACAATACCAAAAATAAAGAAGATATGAGTTATCAGTAAATTACTTCTCAAAATCTTGCTCCTGTATTTTAAGAAAAAAAAAGTCAACACGAATATCTATCTTTGCTGACTACTCTTCTTCAACTTTGTTAAATTGGACAAATAAAACGCTCACACACGGACACATACGTTTGATAAAAATAAAAAAGACAAAGAAACGTGGTCAATTACAAAAATTACAATATTTATCTAAAGAGAAACGAAAAAAGATCGTATTTCATACTTATGTTTGTAAAGAAAAGGGAAAAATGAGTTGTGATTTCCGGTTGAAAAAGTTTAATTTTATCACAAAATCTTTATCAAAAGAAAAGTTCAATTAGAATTTATTCACAAGTTAAATTTTAGTTTTAGCATTTTAATCACGCAGTGTTCCGTTGTAGAACGGGTGTATTTAGAAAACAGTTACAATTTTTGCAATTATAGCTAGAACAAAAAAAATATCCTGAATTTTTTGTCTAGCTTTGGTTTCAAACTAATTAGCTTTCATTGGATTAAACATTAACAAACAAACTTTTATGGCAAAGAAAGTTCATTATGTAAGAAAAACTCTTTTGTTTCAACTATAATGAGCCTCATTATGAGATTTTCTTTTTCTACTAGTAATGACACAAATGTTATTACTATCCAATATGTTACTAGTCTAAGTTTTAATAATATTGTCGCCCTTTTCTTAATGCATTCTATTGTTATTCGAATTGATTTTTTTTTATATCAAATTAGTATTAATTTGTGATGTCTATCACGTCACTTTCTCTCTTTCTCTATCTCTCTCGCTCTATTATGTGAACATGTGTATAGAATTCGAAATCAATCCAATCTGTTTGGAATTTTAATTCATGTTTGATTTCTTTTTTCTTCTTCTTGTTGTTGTAATAGTGATGATTACGAAATACAAATAGAGAAGGGGAAAAAACACACCATAAATTACATATTCAATATGATGAAAAAAGCTACATATCGTTCTCTGTATGATAAATATTTTTCTTTTCTTATTCTTTACAAGAGAAAGAAAGAAGAGAGAAACTAACAAAAAACGATATTATATAATTATGAAAAAAAAACTTCTCTAGAGGCGTGTATATGATGAAACGAACAAAAATCATTCGACTAGAATTGATGAAACTGAGACTGACATATACACACACACAAATGTAAACAACAAAAGATTAGAAAAAACAATGGCTATGCCAAACAGATAATTACTAGAAAGAGAAACAAGAAGCACCTTGAAATAATATAACAAATATGCATAAACATAGCCAAATTGGGTAACAGAATAATATCCCCTAAAGAACAAATTGAACATTGAAAACAATGTGGTGTTTACTTGACAAGCGCAAAATGCACCATGCTGTTGTTTGTTTTATTATCTAATTTTTATTACAAGTCTCATAGTTGTACATGCTGAGAATCAGAAGAAATAAGACGCAAATTGCAATTTAATTTATCTGTAAGACAAAAATTTTATACACAAAAAAAGAAAAGAAAAATGAACAACGTTATCGTGAAGACTTAGAATAAGCTGCAGCTGCTTGATATCTCGAATGATTTTGAGCATGTAATAATGAATTAAAATATAATTGTTGTTGAACAGGTGATGGTAGTTGTAAATAGGGCGATGATGACTTACTATTTAACATGTTTTTTGTTGATGGTGATAAACGTTCACCGATATGATGTGGAGGAGACGATGATTGTTGATAGCCGAGATATGCAGCGGTCATTTCGGGTCGAAATGGAGAGAATGGTGAAATCGGTGGGGATTGATGATGAGGTGAAAAATATTGCTGGTGATATGATGATAATGGATTGTACGGCGAAGACGATGATGGTGAAGTTGGTATAGATTTGATTTTATTACTATTCGAAATGGAAGTATTTGTACTGTCTAATTTTGAACAAAGTTTATTTGATTTAGAATTATGATGGGATTTTGAAAAATGATGATGATGATGGTTATGATGTGAAAATCTGTCGTGTTGTTTTGGTTGATGACTCATGTGTGACTGAGATGTTTTTTGAATAAAATCCATCATTGTAGTAGTTGATGGCGGTTTTTTAATGTCGTTTATAGAATCACTTATGATTGGTAATTTAAGTGAATCAGTCAATGATATATTTTCAGTTATGACCTTTTCAGTATCCTTCACGAGTTCGGTTGTTGTTTTACTTAAATCGATCGGAGTTACGGATTCAACGTGAGTATCATTATGATTAGTACTTAGTGTTAATTCATTGTTATTTATTTCAGTCTTTGCTTCACTACATGTTGTCATTGGACTACATCTCGTACTACATCCTGAGCTCGTACTACTTTCATCATCATCTTTTCCATTCGTTGAATTATCATAATTCGGTGGTGGTGCTACGGGGGTTGACGACCCATTTTCATTTACAATTGTAGTTTTATCTGAACTGAATGAATCGTCTGGCACTGATTCAATGATTGATGAATCCAATTCATTTTTAACTGTTACTACGTCGGATGAAAGATCCTTTGATGCAAGAACTGGAAGTGGTGGGACTTTAAAATCACCCGGTGATGTTGGTCGTGTTGTTTGTTGTTGAGCAGCAGCTCCACGACGTTTACCATTGCGAAGTATCCTTTCTGTCGGTTCATTAGTATTTGTGACAGATGGTAGTTGTGTAGTAGCAGTCGATACAGATAAAAGGTTTGACTGAGATAAGGATAAAGAAGCCAAAGGCGATAAGGATGATGACAACAATGTCGAAGAGGATGATAATGTGTTATGATGATTATTTTTATATCGATGATTTTGTCTTGGATCATTTTTATATCTAAAACATCAAAACAATATGAAAAATCTTCTATAACAGTAAATTGTAGTTTTTTAAGAAGATCGGGTTATTACGCTCATCTTATCCTCTGTTGCTTTTCTGGCACAATTAAAAATATTTATCAGTATGACTCAAATACAAAATTAATGAACTTGTTTAAAAGCGATAATAATTCATTTCTATATACCTGGGAGGTGCCCAGCTTTGTTCGGTTGTATTTAACAGCGCTCCAACGTATGTTTTCCCACGCCATGTTACATTGATTACAAGTACACCTAAAAGAAAAATGAATAAAAATATATTGAAGATGAAAGAACCGAAGTCGGTCGAAAGATACTTTGTGTATTTGTGTATGCATATAAAAAAAACATCAGTATACCTTTGTCTGTTTCATTCCATACTATTCCTTCAAGTAAAACAGATGAACCCGGTTCACACGGTCCAAATGCATCTTGTTCTGTGTGAACACCAACAGATGAAACAGTATCATCTGGTGAGCGATCTGTTCTCGATGGCGATAATGTTGGTGATATAGTTGTATCGTCCTTACTATTTTGTCGTTCAATAGTCGACGATACAGCTCGTTTTTTCTAGAAAGAAAACAACTATTTAAACAGCTTCTGGGATGATATATTTAATTCAAAAGATCAAAACATTTTTTTTTTCTAATATGCTCATTCTTCAAAACGACACATACTTGTTTTCAATTAGTGAACAGTTTTTAAACAGAATATCATTTAATTGTAGATAGGGAACTAATTGACAGATTAGCTACCTGTTAATGTCCTACAGACATGTACATCATCATCTTCACGCAAGAACACAATAGGACAAGTGTTGAAAAGAATGGAAGCAGATGTGCATATATATATATGTATGTGTGTGAAAGAAGAAAAAATAAATAGATTGGTATAGAGAAAAGATATCGTATTAATATCCAGTGGGCTCTTTTTCCATTACTGGCTTCTTTTTCAAAACAAAGTAGAAATGAACTGTATAGGCGTCTAAAAATAAGTTAAATCTTTAAAGTAACGTGAACCATTATTAGACGCACAAAACTTTAGAGTTTTAGAAAATTAATAAATAAACTTATATGAGCAGTGACCATCTAAAGCAATCAAAACCATCGTACTCTCTTTTGCGGGGAAGGGCGAAATGAATACTAATTGAAAAAAAGACGGCGGGTTCAGTCATATTAATTAATAAAAAATGTAATTGTTCTTACTTTTGTCTTGGCCGATTGTTTTGTTTTTTCATTATTGCTATCAGTATTATTCTCACTATTAAATTTTCGCTTTCTTGATGTTTTTGTTGTTTTGACTTTCACTTGAACGGTTGTTGTCGTTGTCGTGGTCGTCAATGTATCATTTTCACTTTTTTCACTTTCATTATCTCCAGATTCGTTACATACATTATTATCGTCTGGTGTTGCCGTCGTTGACGATAAATTTGCATTTTCGTCTACTACCATTTTACCATCTGCTTTTGTATTCGACAATACCGGGACTACTGTTTTTGTATTGTTTCTAGTTAAGATTTCTGCAGATTTTTTATTATTGTCTTGTTGTTGTTGATCTTTATCTTGAATAATTCCATGTTGCGTAGTTTTACCGTGATATGTATGACGTTTTATTTTTAATTGTAAACGCTTTTCTTCAGCTGCTGTTGCGGTGGGAGACGATGATGAATGGTGAGCGTTAGTAGTATTATTATCAAATGAAACTGTATTGATCATACTTCGTATATTTCGATAAAATTATAATAAAAAGACCATTTTTATTTGCTTAAGAACGATATGTCATCTAGAATAGAGAAGGAGAAAAAGTGTTGAAAAATGAATAAAACAAGCTCTTTATAAGGTCAAACAAACGGGTGCTTTTGCTTACACTGATTGTCATAACATAATTAGACGGCTACCATTACTGTTGTCTTCTGAACGAATTAGGTAGGAGTATATTAACACTTATCATCAACCTTTATTTCATTCTTCAAAAAAAGAACTACAGGTTTTTGATAGTGTAGGAGGACAGAGCAATTACTTATAATCTAATTGTGATTAAATAGATGTACGTGTATACATGGACTGTGAATTTTAATAATATCACTACCTAGTAGAGATTGATACTAATAAGTCATGAAATGTTGATAACTCATCATAATTAGTCTGAAATATATGGTATAAGTTTTAGATTAAACAGTACTTACATCGAAAAGATAAACATAGTAGAAAAGAAACTAATTAGGCAAAAGCTTTCGCAAAAATATCCGAGATTTTCTTGTCTAGAGACTCTAATACAAGTGCGCCTCTAAACAGATGTCTTCAGAGAAAAGATGACTTCCATAACTGTCGGACGTCTTCTAATAATGAGCATCTTTTATATCTTTATTCTGGATAGAAAGTCTGACAACAAAGAAACTTCAAATCTACCTAGATGGTTGAAAAGAGATTTTTTCAAAACGTGTACCCTGTGAAAGATGCCACATCACATTGATATTTACTTTTCAATTCAAAATAATCGAAGAAGACAATATCTTTTTTCTCTCTTAACATTCATTATTCCGTACCAATTAGCAAAGAAGATATATGCACTTGAGTAGATATTCAAGTGGAAGATTCCTCATCAAACAATTTTCTACAAACAACATTAACAATCGCAAAGTTGACTAATTTAAAAAGATCACTTCTTAGTATTGACGGATATTTCAACGTATTTAAACATTGTATCATGCTTGCGTGGGAAATACATTGTTTCTTATGCAATAGAACAAAAAAAAAAGCTTAATAACGTTTCAACACTAAGTGATTGTATATATCGAATAATGGATGAATACTTTGATCAATAAGATAAAATTTGATAATTCCACATTGCAGAAGCAATATCAAGGATTATAAGAAAAAATGCTATAATAAGAATCATCCATCAACATTTATTAATATTAACGAGTTTGACACGTTTAAAAAATTGCAATTAAAACAATGCATGGATATTTAGAAGATATGTGTCACAAACTAATTTATAAATATCCGTCAGTCTGGCAAAAAGAAATCTTAGAGTAGTAGTAAGTATTTCGTTCATTTGATACAAGAGAAAATGCTTAGAGCAAGAGACCAACATACACATAGGAAATACATCATAGTCAAATATTTGTTTGTGTAACTATTGAAGAATACAGTTAACCCCTTCAGATAAAGCATCAAATCCAAGATAATCAAGCTCGACTATCTTTCGAATCTAAATGATATTCAAAATGAAATATATCATTTAAAAATAGAGATATAACTGATGAACCTCCCTACAGTGAACTCCAAATGGATTATTATTGATTAATTGAAGTTAGTTTCAAGACTACTTTCAACAGAAATCGATAAGACAACAGAGAAATAATACCAACAAAATATTTGAACATAAAGCTCATTAGCATATATCCATATACAATTTTGTGCTACATTTTTATACTCAAACGAAAGTAATTGGTACCATTATATTTCTCGTAGAAATAGATTCTTTAAAACAGTGGAATTTCAAAAATCTTTCAAAGTTTTTAAGTAACAGGAGTTAAAATCATATCATCAAATAAATGTGTTCAGAAGATATGACATCCAATAATTATTTATGTACTACTTATAAATTAGATGCGTTGAATGTAAGCGATATGATAGATATCGATCGAACACTAATGTACAATGCAACAAAACTTAATACTCACAGTTTTTCTTTTATGCATTGTATAAGTGATGATAACGTAAATGTACTGAATAATGATAATAACGAAGAAAATAACAATGATAAAAATTCAGAAAATAATGACATAACAGTGAAAAAAACTATCAGTGGAAAAAGGCAATATGTATGCTACCTAATTAATAGTCTATATGAAGAGATATGCATAGTCCTGAGTTTTATAACAAACAATCATGGAATATGACACGTTTTACGTAGAATTTGTTTAGAGAATATTAATCAGAAACAATCTGAAATGGTCGATATAAATATAACAAAAATAGACGAAAAAACAAAAATTTCATTTTGTGACTGGTATAGTAATTTAAGAGTAATTTTCAAAGAGAATGTTCAAAAATACTAAATTTTTATTTTCAGTAAAAAAATGGTTCTAAGTATCTGCAGAATCTGATATGACTGGAAAGGAGGATGCTTTAATATAACTGAATGTGGATTATATATCTTCCTCCCTTTAAAGTGTGTTAATCGTCAATGTGGGTGTTCAAGTTCTTTACTCATTACTACTTATAACAAACAATTTCTATTCAATATTGGCTAACATAAAGAAATAAAAGTCATCCACTCACTCTCAGTTTAAGATCGGTCGTATATATATAGATATAGTTACACAATAAAAATATAAGGTGCGTGTAATCACCGTAGAAACAAATTTTTTTGAGACAGTTCTGCTGAGAAAAAAATAGCTTTTTTTGCTCGAAAGGTGGTACATGCAACCGTACGATGGTTGGATTCGCCACTGTATGACAGGTAACTGTTGATCGATCGAGAATAGCTGGACTTCTTATGCGTGTTTGCACGTTAATAGTAACTATACATATATTTCGACAATCTTTCTCTCTGAAAAAAAAAAGAAAACGTTTGCTTGAAGAACAAGAATGGACCACTTTACAAACACACTCTGCTATTTTTCTTCTTCTTCTTCTTCGTTCTCTTTTACGCTTGTCAAATAGTATAGTATCGTACAATTATACATTTAGTTGTGATATGTAATCAGAGTACGTGTGTGTGTATATATATATGATGAGAGACACATGAGATGAACAAAAAAACAAAATTTATTGATGAATCCCAAACCTCTTTAGAAAATGAAAAAACGTTGTACATATAGAATGTATATAACTGACGACAAATGATTAGAACTGTGTGCATATGTTATTTAGATTAAAGAGAAGAATACAATCCAGACTTTTTTCAAAAAAAATAATTAAATTACAGCAAGAAAACTATGATTCGTTTGATGAGCTGTAAAAATAAATTAGCTTTGACTCGTAGTCGTTCAATTAATATAATTTATACACATTTTTCTCTTTTGCCTACAGGCAAACAAAACTGAGCATCAGAAACTCAGAACAATCTGATGATTAGTTTTCCAATATTGTTCTAGTCGATTGTTGATTTTAATGCATGTTTCTTTCATCATCATTTTTATTCTGTATACAAAGTTTTACTTCATTATTTAGACTAACGAAAGTTTTGAGAATATGATCATCCTTAGGTGAATCTAGAAAGTTTTTTTGTTTTGTTTTTCTATACAAAATGTTATGATATTAACTAACATTCACCGATAAACTATCAGACCAATTTTATCTAATATTAAATATAATTAGTTGTCTTCTGTGTTGTTTTCTAAGGGCTAAATCGCTTAACAAATATTTAACTTCAATTGAGTAAATCTAAAACGTCTATGTGTATGAGTGATTATTATGGATTTTTTTAAAAAACAGTGATTTTTATATGTAACCACAGTATGTAAAAAAGAAAAGAACCTTGATAAAATCATTTCTCTTTTATTGGTAAGAACAATAGAGTAATCGTTTTAGAAGTAAAGCAATTAAACTAGGTTTATATCTTACAATACCAATCCAAACTGCGTCAAACAACTATAATTGAAACTAAAAAGTGATGAATTAATTCAAAACAGCGTTTTAGTTCAATTATGTGTGGTAATAACTGAATAATTTTGATAGATTATCTGACTGTTTCTAAGACACACACATCTACTTGAGAATTGTTACCGGTCGTTTTTTTTCTTCTTCTTCTTATCGTCTACTCTACAAAAATGAGATAGAAATTTTTTATAAGACTTCTGTTTTATTAATGAGACTCGTCCAGATTATCAAATTTGATTTCAAGTACAACTTAATTTTCATTTCATCTTAAGATTTATATTGATATCTCATTTTTAGACTCTGTCTATTGCGTCTTGAACACTTTTCATTATTTGTATGAAGTCATCCAGCACTCTTTAACACAAAAAAATATTGCCACTGGATATAGTATAAACCTTGTACTATCGACCGGAATTCACGCCTTATCCAAAAAAATTTTCTTTCCTTTTCGATTGGATCGAAAACTTCGTACATGACGATTTCTTTTTTTTTTTCTCCTTTTTTTTTTTTTAATGCTTCAGATTACATTTACACACATACACAAATCACTCGAAATCAAAATTATTTGATTAAATATTGACCAAATATTCATTTACATACCTATTATAGTAGAAGGAGATAAAGTCAATGGACAAAAAACACACACCATAGAAGGAGGTTGTGTTAAATATACAATATTTTTTGTTTTTGATTTACGCTTATCGTTTCTACGTATATATGATTATTACAAATATACATACGCATAAATTCACACATTTGTTTTCTTTTAACAAAATTAATTAACACAATGATAGCTGACACCATCAAATGAAAAACAGAAGGCAACATTTTTCAACATAATAATATATATTTGATAAAAATATTTAATAGATTTTCTGAATTGAGAAAATAACTTCATTTTCTTGAGCTTATAGTTAAAAAGAAAAAAAATATTTTTGATTACAATATGAACAAATTTCACACGACCATTTACAAGATAATTTAGATGATAGACAAGAATGTTAATATTTGAGTTATAATAAGTCAACATTGCAAAAAAAATATTGACAAATATCTAAATTTTCTACTACTAAAATACGGTTCTCATTGCATATGGGACAATTATATCACAAAAGCTCTCTATTATTTGTTGTTGTTGTTATTATTTTTTTTTTTTATAGAAAAATTATTTATTGATATGAAAATTACCTAACATTTTTTTTTTTTTGTCGAGCCGACTAGTACTCTCGAGACTCGGTATTGTTTGAATTCAATCAAGCATAACATTATTGTCAACATAAAACTACAAATAAACGATAAAAGATATTTCAATCAGTGTTCTCTTTATGAAATCAATCATTATAGATTAATTCGTAAACTTTCTTCACATGTTTATTTTACTATGACTAAAATTTATTCTGTCAAGATCAAAAGAAGAAGAAAAAATAATTATTTGTACGCAAGTGGATTTTGAAATATATTTACCACTATCATTTGTGTTTGTGAAACTCCTTCTCTTTTCAAACATATGTAAATATATAAGCTGTATATGATAGACGACGGCGACTGACAGAATCTTAAACTTTTTTTTTATGCCTTTTTATTATCAAAAATAAAAAAAATAAAAAAAAGAAATAAGAAGAAAAGAAATCTATTTAGATAGAGATATGAGTTTTATATGCTGATGAAATAGAATCAACTATCTAAAAATTATGTATTTATACATCGAGACATATTTATTTAAATAGTGATAGTAGTGATTGTAATAATAGAAACTCTTCATCAGAAATAACATTCACCGCAATCATATAGGAAAAAATACGATTCATATTTCAACATTTTTATTTTTATTTTTTGTGTCCTTTTCCTTCATATTTAGTTAAATGTATTTTTCTTAGACATTGACTCTTTTTTTTTTTTCTTCTTCTTCTTCTTCTTCTTCTGTGTGTGAATAAAGACAGCATGTGAAAATAGTTTTGCTAATTATCAAGAAAATTTCAACTGTGATTAATTTGATATTAACAGCAGTACGTAAAAAAGTTATTAAAGAAATTTGACCTTGCTAAATGATGTTACAATAAATGAATTTAAATCAAATAACTTACCAGGATATGAATACTCGTGTATAATTAATTATTTTAAAAAAAATAAAAAATAAAAACGACTATTTTCTTATTGATATTCATCTAATTTCAGTTTCTGTATCTATCTTCAATATACATTGTCTATGTACTAGTGTGTGTGTGTGTGTGTGAGTAGGAATAAAAAAAAATCAAGAAGGAAACGAGAGTACAAACACATGATAGAATAAAATACGTGTAAAATAGAACGAGAGACTAGCTTGAGATAAAAATAAAAAAAAAGAAAGAAAGAAAAGAAACGTTTCGATTGTCAAGAGACATAAAGGATGAAAACGAGATAGTTCATAGGGATACATATCAAATTACATGGAAAAAAAAAAAAAAAAAAAAGAGTAGAAAAGAACAAGTTTTATGAAATGAGCTCATAGACGGATGAAAAGAATTTCGAATCTATCTGGTTGATATATTGTTACCAAAAACTATTTGGATATTCTATATAATCAACATCTGTACACCTTTTTCTATCTCATCGTGCAGGTGTATGTGAATATAAAAGGTCAATAGAGAGAGTCATATAAATAAAAAAAAAAAAAAAAAATGAAAAATGTATAAACACATTTTGTATCTCCTTCTTATCCTTAGAATAAAAAAATGACTGTCGAACTCTAATATTATTTATCAGACTATCATTACAATCGTAATGTAATGTATACGCATAGTTAACGTTCGTTCGTTCATCATTTCTTTTATCTAAACTAGCCTGAATAACAGAAAAAAGGACGATTAATACTTTGTATTGCTAGAGTAATTTTCTATGATGGACAGTTTTTTTCTTTTTTTTTTTTTTTTTTTTTTTTTTTTTTTTGGGAACGGCCCCAATTTAAACAAAAAGAAGTTATTTTGGGCGGCGGGGTGGGGCGGGGAAAATTGTTAAAATAAAAAAAAAATAGTTTAA
>CAJNOQ010000101.1:28725-77101 GCA_905250885.1 Didymodactylos carnosus
AATTTTTTTTTATAAAATACCCCTAAAAAAACAAAAAACGCCGTTTTATTATTTTTTTTTCTTTTGTTATTTTTTTTTTTGGCCATTTTTTTTTTTTTTTTTTTTTTTTTTTTTTTTTTGTTTTCTTCTTCATGCCGACATTATCAACAAATCTCAGTAATGATGTCCTACTGTGTCAGAGAGGAAACATGTGAAAATAAAATAAAAAATTGTTTCAACTATATAATTATTCTAAATCGACAAAAAAAAAAAAAAAAAAGTCAATAACAGAAAAAATGTACAGTTAAATTTTTACTCTTCGTTTACCCTAGACACTCTCTCATTTATCATGTAACAAATATTACCTTGATTTAATGATGATGGACATGTGATGAAAAGACGAAGAAATAAATAAATTACATAGAAACAAATGTATACATCATCTATGTATTTGATATGTGAAATAATCCAGATGTTTTAAAAAGATTGTCTCATAATTATTTTTTCATCTACGTTTGATTTTAATCTCACTCATTCTTTTTTTTTTTTTTTTCTTTTTTTTACTATTTAATAGCACAAAATGAAAAAAAATATATATAAAATAAATCTTTATTTTCTTCGTTCATTTTTATTTGTTAATAGAGACATTGTTTATAATTAATCGATAGATGGATATGACATTGGCCAAACAGCTGCCATCAAATTATTTTCATTTTTCGTTCATTTTATCTCAATAAAATGTATTAGCAATAAGCATAACTTTATACATTAAATGTGTTAAAAACAAAAGAAAAAAAAAAAAATTCTATATCATCCATTTGTGAGTATAAGAACAAAAATCAGAACTCTAGGCATATATCATGTTTATGTATGGTAAAATTTGATACTCATACCTCCGAAAATAATCTTTTGAAAATATATAATAGATATACGAATCATTTTTTTTGTCCAATGAATAATCATAACAATTTTTACTATACATAATTTTTCTATATCGGTTCTGTTCATATTATTAATAAATAGCGATGATAATTATTTTATATAAAAATACATTAATACACTACACACGACTACTAGTGATTATATTTGCTCTTTCTGTCCTATTCGTTGTTTTGTTGTCATTAAGAATACATTTACTCAAAAAAAATAATATCAAATATTCAGGTGAAGTAGTTTAATATAAATATGGCTTGCTGTGTTTTATATACCAAAAGAATAGAGATTCTTTTTATATTTACGTTCATTTTATCGAGTTTTTCAAGTAAAAAAAACAACATCATCTGTGATCATTTTTTCATGTTGATATTAATTCTAACAAGTGCCAGTAGTTGATTTTTATACATTTATATAAACTTGTTTTTATATAACGTTAGAACATATTTTTTTTTCCATTGTTATAGATGATATTCTTGCAAATAAAATTTAAGAATGATATCGTATTTACTTCGATTATATTTTTATATGGCAATTTCTTAAATAAATTCTTAAAAGAAGAATTATTAACTACGAAAAATACTTTTCAAATTAGTCAACATGTTATACTTTTTTTCTTTTTTTTTCACTAACTACTCTTATGTAACGATCACATGATTTCATGTGATTAATTAATTGTTGTTTGTTTGCCTGTTGGCAATATTGAGCTTATAATTAATAATTATGTATGATAGCATCAATAATTGAAGAATATTTCAGATATGTATTTATGTAGAGAAAAGGAATCGTTTTTTTTCACACTTCTTTATCGCATCACATCAAACTGCTTTAATATAAGAAGAAAAATGTCATCAAGCACGAAGAAAAAGGAAAAAAAGTTCAAGTAGTTGTTAACGATTGTGTGAGGTTATGATGTAAATGAACCTCCATCATGCATAGACAACCCTCTGTCTACATATATTTGTATATGAAAAAAAAAAGCAATGGGAGAGAGAATTAGACATTAGTTAGCTAGAAAATAATAACATATTGTCATAGAACTCAGTTTATAGGATAAACGAGGATTTAATGAAATATGAGATCACATTCAAAGATAGAGAAATAGACAATTTCTCTCTTTCTCACTTATGTATTTTGAATATATGTTTTAGGATTTAATAATAATCAAGACAACATTCCCACCCTCTTTCCAGTGAACGGGATGGTAAAGGTATGACTAGCATCAAGTTAAACATCTCAAACAAAATTCGATAAAAAATTTTCATTCTTCTAATAAAATGTATTTAGACCATTCTATTGTCGTCTTTTTAATTTATTATTCAGAAAACTTTTATATACGATAGATTTTATTCTTGGATAAACTTGCAAAAAAACAACATTTCATGATCCGTTCAAATTTTTCTAGAGATTTTCATAATTAATAAAGATTTTATTTCGCTACATGTTTTCTTTACACTAGGTCAAAATTGAACTATTCACGTATATTTGTTCATAAGACAAAAATTTGTTTTGAATTTATGACTGCTAAAAGGTTCGCTTTCAGTGTATGTTTCGATTACGAACACAATAAAAAGAAAACTAGCTTCTAGCTCTTTTATTTTCTATTATAGAAGAATTGTAACTGTCAAGCTTTAAGTTCAATACATACGTACATACATAAATAACAGAGAATTCATTCAATTCATACCTATCTAAAGGTGATCAGGTTCTTATATTTGTTATTAGTAATTATTGTTTGTTAACATACTTTAAGGATTGATTTCCTTTATTTATCATCACCATATACATCATCAAACGCATACATATAAAAAAAGGAGCTTAATAAAGATGAAACTAATAAAAATACTTTAGAACATTTTTGTTTTCTTTTCTCTTTCTTTTTTTCTTTTCTTTCTCTTTCTTTTTATCATTAATAGTAGTAATGTGCGTGTGACTACATTATTGTTACTCTCACTCTCTCCAGTACACACACATACACACACACATCATCATCATCATCATCAAGAACAACAATAAAAAAAAAAAACGTATAAAAAGAAATGAGATAAAAAGAAAAATATGAGCATTTTTCAAGAAGTATCATAACATACTAGCATGATGCGCGCGCATTTATAATATACGAAAAAAATAAAATAAAAAAATGAAAAACGAGTTCTAGATGTATTAACTCTCTTGTGGAACTCAAACAACCATTCACAATTTAATAGAAAAAACAGTTGTTTGTTTTCTAAACCGGATACATTTTCAATATCATTGAAAATCGATTATTAAACACGTTCGTAGAATGATTTGTAAGAATAATGAGATAGTAAAGAATTTTATTAACAGAATTTAAATAGTTAGACTAATTTATTTTTAATCTGTCTATGATTATTTATTGTCAACTAATTTACCATGATCATATTAAATTTATTTACGAGACTTCTAAACTATTCCGACAGACACTTATTCTGATTTTTAAAATTAATTATTAGAAAAAAAAAAATCAAATCATTTACCTTATTATTGCATGAGATGTGTTCTTGTTCGTTGACCATGGTGTATTATAGTCTATCTAAAATGAAAATGAGAAAATAAATATTCTTTAGAATAAATTTCACACACTAGTTATTATCATACTCATAAATTTAATTATAAGATTCACCTGCTCATTGTAAAAGTGTTATTATTACAAGACAGAAGTGCTTTTGTTATCGCGATATAAATATGAAAATTTGCAATTCATTTCCCTTCAAAGTCGTTTTCTTTTTGAATGTGTACACAAACACACACACACACACGCATATCCATAATGTCAATAAAAAAAACTATAGAAGATCATGATGAACGTTTTTTGTTCTTTATGTCTATGAGTGATAGAACAAATCGAGAGAGAGAGAGAGAGAGAAAGAGAGTTGTCAATAATATATTTTAAACAGCATGATGAGAAGAGAATAGAACACAGGAAAAGAATATTATTATAACCATTCATCAAATTTTAAGCCTACTGTTCATCAATTCAACTTTAATTCTAAACGGCAAGGCATATATAATAAGATTGCCCACCGTGATGATAAGAGAATGTGTTTGTTGACTTGAATGATGGTAGTACTATAGAAAAAAGATGAAATAGAAGTGACTGACGAAAAACATATTTTCTATGTTTGTTCAACACTTGATCATATTGAAATTGTAACGATCAAAATTACTCGTATTTACGTGCTTAATTTTTATAAGGTGTACTAGCCTGGATAAAATTACGTACATATTTATCTTACTAGAGGACAATTATTCTTGTTTTAGTCTTTTTATAACAAGAGCAATTATGGACAGACAGCAACAATAACAACAAAAAAAATAAATAATAAGATCGTTTTTTTTTTTCTTTCATTTATTTTTGACAAAAGTCGTGCGTTTTAATTCATATAAAACCGTTAAATTTAGATCAAGCTGGTTTATCTCATTGAACAATTAGAAGCAGTTAGTTTCAAACTAAAATCTGTATGTTGTCAAAAATGATTAGTATTGTTCGTGTTGAAAGATTACCTTTTGTGATGAAGAAATTAATCATAAATGGTGATGGAATTAAATATTCATGCATTTTAATCTTATTGAAGTGACGATGAAACAGGAAATAGAATGTTTCAAGAAAGAGTTTGCTTTTCTTTTCTAGCACGCAAACACTAAATAACGGAGATGAAATGATAATGTTGTTCCTTTTCTTTTCTCTTCTAATATAATGCTTTCATTTCATGCACTTTAATCTAAACTATTTTAAAAATCTATATATCTACCTCTGTACAAGTTAGAAAAAGAAAAACGACATCTGTTTACAATTTATTGTGTTTCAAAATGATTATTATGAGTTCATGAACGGGTGAATGTATAGAATATCTCTATATCTCTATATATATCTATATATGGACATGACATTGTCAATTAATAGAAGAAAAGAGAATAAGAAAAGGCTAAGTTAATTGCTGCTGCATTTCCTTATCTCATGAGAATATGTTTCATCAAAAATCATTTAGATGAGAAACTTCCGTCTCTCTTTTTTTTTTTTCCTTTTACTGTATTGCACAATATGCTGACATATAGAAGAGCATAAAAATAAAAATAAAAATAATAGGAAGGACGTTTATGACAATTAAATGTTACAGAAAAGAAAAAATATCCATTGATAATTAACAACAATTTATAGGCGTTTGTCTCTTACGTTTCAATAATTAGTACTAAAATGATCAGTTAAACTCTGTTTTTCAGATTTCTAACGTACTCATACTTCTAGATGGATAAAAGCTGTGTTTCTTGTGTAAAAGCAATTTAGTATAGAAGATTTCGAACGTCAGATAAAACATCAAAACTGTAATAGATTATTTTGCCGTATGGCGAGGGAAACACAAAAAACGTGTAAAACTTGTACATACAACACCTCTAAGACGGTGTAGATCAAAGAAAAGAATGTAAGAGTAGTAACAAATAAAAGAAGAGAAATAAGAATCAACAAACAAGAAGAACTATTTTTACACAAACATGGCTATTTATTGATGATGTTAAAGAGATGAGCTACAATTTCAAATGTTTAACAAGTGCCTGTTTAAATTGTGTATGTCAAATAACGCTCTATCTCTCGTATGTTGACTGACATAAACTATCTACAGAGATTATTATTAGAATCAGAAATATAGATTGTTAAAGGCTGTAAAAGATCAAAAAGAAGTAAAGTATTTATATCAGTTTTAATTTTATGCAGATGAATAAGCATAAGTCATAGTAAGAGAAGAAGAAGAACATCGATTGATTGTTCTAATAGTAAAATATTATTTCTCTATAAGCTAAACAATTAAACAAATCTTTTTAAAAACATTTTTTCCCTCAATAACTTCTATCGTTCAAGTCAAAGACTATGTGTAACTGTATCCCCATGATAATATGAATTGAATATGTTAAAAAAAACATAGACGAACTTGAAGTCCTTTTAAATTAATGACAATCAGATGGTTTTCTTTTTGTGTGTTAATGGACATTAGTCACATCACGTCATATATATCACTTCTTATTCTTCGCTTTTTTTTTCTCTCTCTACTATGACATTTTTCAAACACACTTCATCGTCCTCACAATCAAGTCGATTGCGCACTCAGAGAGCAACAAACTTCTTTTTATCTTTACATTACACAGGTTCTACCAGAGAGAGAAATAAAAAGAAAAAAAAATCAAGTCAACAACAATAACAGCGAAAATTGTTCAAATAGAAGATAATTTTTGTCTCAATTTGCCTTTATGTCTCTATTTTTGTGGATATATGGTATACATAGAGATAGAGATACAGACATAATTTTTTTTTGATTGATCTTATCGTATTACAACTGATGAGACAATGAATATCTTTTTTCATATGAGTAATGAATGACACTGTTTGCTAACTATCGTTATAAAAGTTTAAATGAAGGAAAGTGGCAGATAATAAAGACTAATACTTCAAAAAATATACAAAGAGAAGTTAAAAACATAGAGGTATATAATCTTATGGTTATCCACAACATGCAGAAAAAAATTGGATTCTTCTACAGATTGATCACACCCCTTACTGTGATAAGTGTGGAATGTGTGGGTAAGGATGCGAGCAATCTGTAGAAGTACCAAAAATTGAATATGGCGACTGAAAATTGATCGAATAATACATATAATTTTCGTATTTGTAATTATCTTCTGGTGACACCAAGTATCACTGTTAATTATCGTCAAAACTATCTCTTAACAGTTGCATGACCGCAATTCTAGAGCCACTCTTATTCAGTTCATTCTTCACTAAATAATGTGATGTTATAATGAATATTACTTTCATCGTTACCAGAGTTGAGTAGGACAAAAAGTTTTTTATAATGATGTAAGACTTTTTTCCACAGAAATTCAAGTTTTATAAATGATGAAAAGTTTCTATATTTTTACTAAAGAAGACATTGTAGAAAAGTCAAAATATAAATTTTTGATAAAAAATGTTTTTTTTTTTAATTTTTTTATATGAAAAGAAAATTGTAGTAAGAGAATGCCACCGGGATGAATTTAAGTTTCATCGAATCTTGTCTCGCTCATATTCTTGTCTATAAAATTCAACCTTTCCTTTTCATTATTCTGCTAGAATTATTTCAAGCAGTTCGAGGTATTTGATGTTAATTTTAGAAGATTACACACAACTCGGTTCATTAAATATACACATCTTATCAGAGAACATTTCTAGTTTTCTATGACTGATATATTTTATTATTTTATTAGATAATTACAAAAAAAAAGAAGAGAATACCTCTCTATTCGTTATACTTCCCCAGAGTAAAAAATTATTTTTTTACTTAATATCTGTTATGATTACACTCTAGGATAGTGAACAAATCTAGACTCATTGAGTACTATTACTACAAGTCAAAAGTGTAGTAAAGATCATTATTAACATGATATGAATCAGTCTCGATATTCTATTTCACCTCTGTACAATATGTTTTATAAAGAAAAACGATTCATGTTTAGAATAGATTATGAAAAGAGATAAATAATAATATATAAATAATCAACGAAAAAAATACATATACATCTTTTTCATTGCCATCAAGTCAGTACTAGACAGAAGTATAAAGTAAACATATTTATCATAAGATTTGGCATAACCCTCTCTTTCTAAATATCATTTAAATCTTTTTCTATCCACAAGTAATTAGAGATATAAAATCTTCAACACAATATTCTCTGAATTATTTCAAAATCTTAAATACTCTTTATAAATCAGTGATAGTACCTAAAATTGTATTTCACTATATATTTACGGTTTCCCCTCGAGTTATCATCGACAATTATAAGATCAATAAATTTTACTTAGAATATAATAAAAAAAAAAAAAAAATTTATATTCACCTTGGGAGAAACACTTCAAACGGTTATATTCCACTTTCATCTACAAATTCAATGTACGCTACAATATATAATTATTTCAAACAAGAAAAAAAATATTTAAATAAACAACACCATTATCGTCATGATGAAACGTAGTCAAAAAAAAAAAAAGAATGTGTTATTTGTTTATTCCTTTTACGTTCTTTTCTTTTTTTTTCTTTTTATAATCAAGTCAAGTATCGTCTTTATGATGGTTAATGTTTCGTCTTTTTCACAAATATATTACATTTTTAACACTTTTTATCAATGACTATCATTATCATGTACACACCTGAATTCTATGAGCAAATCGAAGAGAGAGAGCGAAAAAGAAGAAGCGAAAAGATTCACTATATATACAAACTAAGTTGAAATTAGATGATTTTAGTATGAAAAAAAAAGAAAAGTTTTTTTTTTTTAATTTTATCACATTGCCGATAATAACAAAAATATTGAAATACTTTCCGTTTAATTTTTTTTTAACTTTATATTTCATTTGTAAATCACTTTCATTTTAGAACATTAAACATTATTCACCTTGGAACGCCAAGAATATTTTTGTTTTGTTAAACTTGATGGTTCATAAAAATGTAAATATTGATTAACCACCAGTATTCTGTAATTTAGTGTGTGAGCTCAAAATATGTTCAAACAAAAGATTCAATAATCTGCACTGATTGAGTCTATGATAACTAACAAATGTCCAACATCTATAGAAGAAATAGCTGTTTTTTCAAGCTGTTCTAATTGTGTTTAATGATGAAAATTTTAATCAAGATAAAAGCACTCAGAAGTTGCACTACTTTTCCTTAACTTTTTATTTACTTTGCAAAAAGAATACTCTAAATAAATGTAAAAGAAAAAACATTGTTCTTCGTTTATGAGTTAAATAAACAAAAAGTTGTATAGATGTATAAAGACAAAAATCAAAGATTTTTTATAGCATAACATACTTCTTCATGTCACTATCATTCATCAATTTTCTACGATAATTGCTGTTACGGACTGAACCGTAGACTGGCATTGTAACGTTTTTACAATAGTAAAAAATAAAATAAAATAATTTCTTTTGTTTATCTCAAACTGAGCGATATTAAAATATATATATCTTCATTTCGCTCCATTTCTGTAAAAACAACAACAAATAAACAAACATGTAGTAAACAAACGCTTGTATTGAATTGTACTTTATCCAATGGAATTGTTTTCTCACACCTCTGTTCGATGAAGAAAAGTTAGAATGAAAATGAGTCGCTAGTTTCTACATGATTGACATTGCCAGCAGTTATTCTTCGTCATTGTAGCTTATCTTGACAGAAAGTTACTTTATTATCAATAGGGAAGAAAACAGCAAAGTATAACCATCGCATGCATTATATTTCCTTATTCTAAAGCTATAATCTTGCATAGAAACATATTAATTCATATATACCATTCAATAAAAATATTTACCGTATTCTTTGTCGTGCAAGTTGTGAGATTAAGAGACAACCTATGAATGCTTTTGTTTAATGAAAAAAACTATTGAGTTTTGTATGCCACTTAACTATCATGGATAAAGTAAAAAAAACAAAATTGAAATTATATAAAAGAAAACAACAGGAAAAATAACATATGTATAAGAAAAAACATTGAAAAAATATATGAGGAAAAAAAGAACGAGAATCAATTTATCTGAGTGAAATTTAATATAATAGAGCCATCACAGAAATAGTCAATGGACAGAAGTAAAGACTTTTTTCGCATGTACACCAAAGTCCTGTAACCTGCGTTAATCGTCAACTATACATTGTTCTTGACTTACTGCACGAGTTTTTCTTTCCTAAAGAACTAAGAACAATACTTTTTCCAACATACAAATATGATCAAGTTGATTTTGACTTGAACCAATCAATATTTTAGACAAATGCACAAAACCATTTTCCATTGTACCATTAATAATTTTAACCAAATAAAATACGTGGGTGAATAAAACAAAAAGCAAGTATTATGAAATAATGAAACTTTCTAGTAGACCAAAATTCAGAAAAATGCTGACATCGAAGCATATGCACATAGATAGACGTATTGAAATTAATAAACATATAGAAAATGAAGTCATAGGTCGTCCTAATGAGATTATCTTGATTACATGTACCATACATCTATGCTATGATACGTTTGAGACATGATATTTTCTCAAATTCAAAAATGAGATGGTGCATTTCAAAAATTATTTCCAGTATCCATCCCTTGAAATTTCAAGAAAAACTGCGATGTTTTGCAGATGAAAGAAAGTATAGTAAGATACACTGAAAAGGAAATTGCGTGCAAAACGTGCAGTTACACTACATACAGTTTTTGACACGCAATACGAATTAAATAGATCATATTCGAGTCCAGCAGATTATGGGTAGATGCCCAGGTCAAACGGAACAGGTTAACGGGTAGTTTACGGTCATCTAAAAAACGGCCCGTTAACGGTGTGAAAACGGCGTAAAAACGTTCCGTTAACGTCACAGTAAACTGGTCGTTTCTAGAGCGCCAGCGCACGGTCTAAAAACGGGCCGTTTATTGGTGTAACCTAGTGGAGTATATGTTCTGTAAACTGCCCGTTTTGTTGATAAGTCATTCACCTCTTTTATTTCGCTTCCGCTACTAGTATAAATGGAACGCTGATTTTCTTCGGATATATATGTATTTATCTTAGTTCTTCGTTAGACTATTAGTTAACTCTGCACCATACACCTTGGTCTGCTTGCTAAGTCAAGTTTGTTGTAACTTTTCTTAATAAACAGCATATATATACCTTATATCGAAGTTATAATTTAGAAATCTTTCTCTTCCTCTAGTATATAAGTCATGGAAGCTTGTCTGAAGAGAGTTGCCTTAGTGGACGAACCTGTACTAGTGATAGTACCACACTCCTGAGACTGATAAACCATGGTTTAAAGAGATCCCAAATACTGAAAAATATTCAGAAAATAATATTTTTCAGTTCATGATCAAAAATAATGAAATTTGAAATATGTACTAAAAACGGCCCCTAAAACGCCCCCAGTTAAACAGTGTAAAAACGGTGCAAAAACGGCCGGTTAACGATACTGTTTTCGACGACTTGGGTGTGTTCATTTCACACAACACAGATTAATGCACAATCGTACATTTCTAGCATACACGTATTAGATTGTTCTCGGTATATTACCCAGTGAATATGTTTTATTTTTTTATAACTTAAACTCTCTCAGTACCACATTTGGCATTGGATGACCACAGTACATGGCCGTGTAAAATCGATATCTAATACAGTTACGAGTGTTTTTTGTGGAAAAACACTTATGTTCTTCCCACTGGAAAATATCGCGTGAACACGACATTTTTTTTTCAGTGGGGAATGTAATTAAGTGATTCTCATATTGACTAAGAGACGCGAAACCAAAAGATGCATAAAAAATTACTCATTAAAACACAGTTGCACACGTCGACACATATTTGTAACCCACTTATATACAATACACAAATTTTTAACATATGGACACACAATCACACTTTCACGCATTTCCGATCGTGTGTGTTAACACTTCTTTGATGATGTAGAAGTAGTAGATATCGGCTTTGTATATTTTATCTAACTTTCAATTTGTCACATAGCGCGACGTCTATAAACGATTAAATAAAACATGTTCCTCAGGCTTTTAGAGACCTCCATAAACAAAGAAAAGTGAGTTCTTCATTTATCACATGTAGAGAATGAAATTTCAATTTATTCTAAGTTCGTCCACATTCCAGAAACTCATGCGTATTCACTGAACAATCGAAGAGCCCAATACGGGTTTTTAGAAGCTCAAGAGCGCATTTTGAGCTTTCGGAATCTCAAAATAAATCAGTTCCTTATTTGCGACAAATGAAGAGAAGAACTCATTTCTTTTATTGTAGTTTTCAATGATTTATTCCTATTCACATCAGTCTAATAGACTTTTAGAAGCTAGTTGGATCGAAACCGATTGCAGATTTGGACTCTTTATGGTCAGTTACCTTATATGCAATAACTTTTCGGTTGAAATACCTCTAAGAAAATTTTCTCCATTATTTTGTAGAAGAATGCTAAACGAGATCAAGACATTTTTTAAAAGTATCTCAATCCAAAATTTGTAGCTTGCAAATCAGCTATCCAGGAGGGTTCAAATCTGCAACCGTTTTCGATCGAATAAGCTTTTAAAATTTCTTGATTAAATTGATATGTTCCTTCTTTATCACCATCACTCGCGTCTCCTTCATCTTCCCTATCAGTATCGCTCCTGGCCGTTTTCGAAAAGACCAAGAATTTATGGATGACGTTTACTTATAATTAGTCTGTTAAGCAACATATCCTTTATAAAGTATGTTTTAACAGTGTAGTAAAGTATATTTAGCAGGTTATCCAAAACGCGAAATAGTAATAACAATAAATATGATATTGCACTCATTTACAATTAATTACTGATTTGTCTGTTATAGTAACCTTCTGACGTCATTACTCAATTTACTTAAATTTTCATCGCCAATAAATAGAATTGTTGGATGAATAATATTTTGAATAATATTATCAGGAAGACTATGTAATATAAAAGAGAGTGAGATGTTAAATTATGGTTCATATTAGAACCATAATATTCAAATTGAGCTATTGAGAATATGCCTCCTTTTTTATGCCATCTTGAGAAGAATCTGTTGTGCAATATTGAAAAATTGTCGCGAATAGATAAAGTGCTGTAGTGTGAGAAAACACATGATAGAGATGTAATGGTCACCATACTATTACAATCGTATGGTTCCGAGTCGAAATTACCATAACTTTGAATCTATCAGTAAAATATTTCAAGATCAGAAAATTCACCTGCTAATTTTAGCTGCTTCCGCGTTCATGAAACATCTTAGCGCATTTAACTGTCAGATTAAGAAGAGTGGCTGGCACTCACAAAAGGGTGTCAGTTTTTGGAAGTAAGCCATAGAAGTAATAATGATAATACTGATGTTGAGTTGAACTTTTTTTTGAAGAACGAGTAGAAGAAAGCCTGTTTTTTCGTTCAATATCTATTGATTCAATTCGCCATCAAAACTCAGAAAGAGAGTTTCAGGAGAAAAAGTTACTAGAGAAATTCTTGTTTGGAAAGTAGGGAGACACACACCGTCTCATCCCTCTCCTGTCGATAGGGCACTGAATAGACAATCAAATATAATATTTTGAGAACAATAGCATTGTGTTTCACCACTAAATGTAAGAGAAATGAGCAATCTACATTTTTCTTCAAAAATAAGTTAGACAACTTATTTATCGTACACCAGTATCTTTACGTTCAACAGCGATTGACATATACCGTAGTACTGGACAAATAACAAAAAGGGAGCTATCTCTTCTTGCAGAAGATGCTGTGTACAAACATTGCCGCGCATGTGATCTAAAGGCTGAGGACGAAAAAGAGCGGTCAAAGAAAGAGGGAAGATAAGATACAGATATGTTGTACTTTTGCAAGAAGAGATATTATCTCTCGCAGAAAAGAAGTTAAACTTCTTTTCTGCTAGATGCCTACTATTTCTAGGTGTATGAATTTATGAATAGCAATTTCAGGCTAAAATTCGAAACATGTTGGTAATCTTTAAGTATTAATTCTTGATATGAATGTTTGCTAAATCTTCCGTAAGAAAGAAGAGATGTGCATAGAGGATATTTGGTTTAAGAAACAATACTAATCACTACTAACCTTGCATAAACGTTCGTTATCGCTGTAAAAGAAATGTCAGCAGCATGTAAGGCTGATCTTTTTCTATCATATAGTTACACTCACATATACTATAAAAATAATATTTTACAACGAAATTATAGTTTTACTTTTCTGTTTCTCTTAACATGATAAGCTGGAAAGAGTGTGGAATTCTATGTTATGTATTCTACTCGTACGAGCAGACAATCCTGATTGATGAGCAGACAACTAAGCTACAAGACATTCTCCAAAACTTCTACTTTCTTTGGATTCTTCAACACAACGTTTAATTTTATTATTCACATCCAGAAAAAACAGAAAATGACGGCAAAAACGGAAATAAAAACAATAATAAAATAATTAATTTTTTAAAAAGGAACATAGAAACTTTAAGTTAATATTAAGCAATTTATTTTATACTGTAAAAATGTGATTTTAATTCTTTTTTGTTTTACATGACTTCATCACACTTCTTCTTATTGCTTCTTATGCATTCTGCTATGATTCAGTCTGATAAAAACTACTCAAGAACATGAATTGCAACTTTTTTTCTCGCATCCCGAAACTTTGAAGTGTTTTGACTGGTAGATAAAATGAACTTGATTAAATCCTATTAAAATGTCTTTTCAGGGTTTAAAGAAGACAAACGTGATTTACATGAACATTGCTAGAAAAAAGCCACGAATGAGCATTCAAATTTTCGTTTATTGTTCATTTAATCTTCGTTCTAGGTCTTTGGTTCGTTTCTTATCAATTAATTCCATTTCTCGAATTTTCTTTAAAAAAATGAATAAGATGAAAACATATTTTTCTAAAATACAAAAGGATAGTCTTACCTCTGCTATCTCGTTGCTAATGACTTGCTGATATTCTTTTTTTTTCCCCAAAGATATCATTTGATCAAGGAATGTTTTCCTTTCTTCAATTTCATTTACAACTAAAGAAAAGACAACAAGATTAAACATGCACACATAATTTCAAGCCCTTTGCGTGTCCAGAACCTCAAAGTAGTCCTACAAAAATATTCTTCCTTACAAAACTTTTATCAACATTGATATGGGTAAGTATGCGCATCGCTTTTTCAAGCATATGGTATATGGTATTCTATGCGAAGACGCACGCACGAGCAGCGCCGAAGTGAATGGTTTTTCCAGAGAGTTGGTTGATATCAAATTCAACTTACGTTCGTCAAATCTATCTAATTCTGGCGGTGGACTTGCAGGTAGCTGCTCATTATTATATCGCACTTTAGAAGGATCTATCCCATAAGCCATTATCGAAGAGAGACGTTCTTTTTCTTGCTCTGTACGAACTTCTAAAGAAAGTAAAAAAATTTACTGGTAGTATAAAACATCTTGTATGTCGTTGTGACGTAGATAGCTTTCGATACAATCCAATAAGATTGAAAAGTTCGCCTTACTCATTGGACGAGGACGATAGTCTTCTTTTTCATAAGCTCCAGAACGCACAATGTCATTATAAGATCGAATTCTTGTTTGCTGTGAGCTATTATAAAGAAACATAAATAATAAGTTATAAAAAAAAATAAATTTGTTGCTATACCTTGTGTGTCTGGGAACATTTTGAGTTACTGGTCTTCGATTTTTTTGGGTTGAACTAGGCCCTAGATTTTCTGGCAACGATTCCCCACCTTAAAAAAAACATGGACAGTTTGAAAATACAGTATAGAAGTTAGGAAACTGGTGTACTCACCAGTGTAAAAATAATGAACATGTTATTTACTTACGAAGCATATGCGAAGTTAACTGTCGCTGTTGAAAATTATTGATTCGAGCTTCAGTCATCATTGCTTTGAAGAAAATAATAAATTAAGACTTTTTTGACAATAACATAACAAACATACTTTTCAATAATTTCGCTGTTTCAGGACTAAATTCGCTTCTTCGAGTATTCCATAGTCCACCTTCTGTAAATGGCATTGACGCTTGTTTAGCCATCTGAAATATTTTCAGAAACTTTCTTAAGAAATAAAGCACCAGTTTTAGTAAAATTCTATTTCTGCATAAGGTTTATCATTTTATTTTGTTCAGTGTCTAGAGTTAGAATCAATCAAAATATGGAAATTTAACGATTATAAATTCTATTTCATTACAATTACTGATTTGCAAGGCAAGCATGTGAGATTACGCTATGTGATCTATTCTGTTGCTAAGTAACAACGTTCAGAGTCTACCAGAATGCAGTTATGCATTTAATACAGTGTAATGATAGTATCTTTTGCGGAGACTGTACCTGAAAGATGTATTCCTCATCTCAACATAAAACGATTTCATTACGTTTGTGTCTTCTGGGTTTTTCACTTCGCTCCTATACAGTTGTAACGACTTGAAATCATCAATGTGAACAGAATCGAGATAGGTTGAGCGCTCTGTACTCAACGTTAAAAGCCTGCGTTGATTGCACAATTTTGCACTGAACTTTTGAATCTAACATAATTCGACCGAGATACAGACACTTTAATCTGCAGTCAGTAATTTATCAGAGGCATGTGTTTTGTACATTTGAAGTTTCCTTTGTAATTAATAGAAAGACGAATGGAAATAAGGGCTATTTCAACTACATTCAATGTATAATGAACTATAATCACTG
Organism: Didymodactylos carnosus; assembly: GCA_905250885.1. Lineage (NCBI taxonomy): Eukaryota > Metazoa > Rotifera > Eurotatoria > Philodinida > Philodinidae > Didymodactylos > Didymodactylos carnosus. The sequence continues at coordinate 44,871 of CAJNOQ010000101.1, forward strand.
TCATTTTTTTAAAACCTTTCCATTCGATATCTGAATAGTAGTCTTTAGTTTCTTGCCGTTGGCGACAAACAGGAGCGTAGCTTGTCCTTCAGAATGGAGGTTAAATCCAACCAATTTCTACACTCCTGGCCTGGAAGTCTGATTTTGTGCGAGCTTTTATTTATTCGTCTCAGTTAACAATAAATTCGAGGTTTGGATTTTGTTAGAGAAAAGTTTTTTTATGACCTCTCAATGCTTTCTGAATACTATTTATACAAAGGTTGCATGATGTCATTGTGCATACACGAATTATTGCACGATACAAATAACAATAGAATAATTTTTTATTGCACCTTCTATTTCTTAAATTTGAAAGTTTAATATTTTCTTTTTCCTTCTTACGAGAGCTTCCTTTTCGTCAGCTCAGAGTATTGACCCCCTACGACAACTACGGCAGTGTAGCTGAAAATATTATCAATTTTTTTAAATTTGTAGCTATACGCACACTGTTTCTGTTTTCAGCAGCTGAGGAGGGATAATAATGAGAATACATGAGTGATGTGTAGCTGTTCTTTATTGGTAGTTTGTTCTTCATATGAATACATTTGTCTATGCACCTGTCAAGTTATTGAAGAAAAAGTGAAATTGATATTGAATACGTATGCGAGATGTTCGAATTGAGTTTGTATATATAAAATTCGTTTCAACATCAAATGAATAGTCATATACTTCTTTTAACGTACTATTTGCCGAATAAGATCATTTAATTCTACATTCAAATTTACGTCCTTTGAAAACTCGTTAATCTATCAAACGATTTTATCAAATTTTGCTTAAAAAGCGTGTTAAAGTAATTTACTTAAAAAATTTGTATTTATCATTCGCGTTACACGGGATTCGCAGAACTCGTTTCTATACTACCCACTAAATAAATTCGAATCCTGAATAAACAAATTTTCTTCTTTTACTAGATGTCCTTTGTTTGTTGTTATTATAAAAAAAAATGAATTAATGTTGGTTAAGAAAAAGACTGTCTTTGATAGAAATGTCAAACAAAAGAAAAGCGTGTGTACATAAAGTTTTTCTGTTTTCTATTTATTGCACACCCCTCTATGCTGTGTCAGATGATAAAGAAAAGAAAAAAAGAACGACAGGTAATAGAAAAAATATTGATTCGTCAATTTTTTTCATGGCTGTTCTTTCTCCCTCTTTCGACAGTAAATTTGCCGAGCTAGGACGATTTTTTCTTCTTGTCAAATAAAACAGAAGAATAAGAGAAAAAAAAAAGAGCTTAATCTAGAAATATAGCCTACTAATGGATGAATGCAATGTATTTCGAGAGAGAGAGAAAGAGAGAGAAAATCAGTTTAACCGGCCTTTTCTCGATACTTCTTCTGTCTCTAATACATTTTATGGGAGAGAAGAAAAAAATCTATCCAGGCCGACTTGCAGTACGCGTACGTGTCTGTGTGCATGTTGGTTGATAAATGTAGAAAAAAGACAAATACTTAGGTCTACTATATTTGCATTTCAGATTAGAAAAACTGACAGTGTTTTGAAGGCAAACGTGTTATTTTTCCTTTTATTTCTTTCTTGAAGCATTTCTATCTATTTATCTCTACATCTTTGGTTGAGTTATTGGGATTTGTTAATTTGTGGTGCGTCAGTTTTGATAATAAATTTTCTGAACATTAGATATGGTAACGGTTGTGAAAGTGTTCTTCGAAAGATTCAACTTGCTTGTTGTTCTCGAAAATTTATGTGAAAAGTCTGAGCGAATGATGTAATCAGTTAACAGGTATGAACCAATAATAGATGTTATCGAATAAAAAATTACTCACTAATAAAATTATTAGTAAATAATAACTATTTTACGTTACGCAATATTTGAGGCATACATAGTTACATCATTATTGAAAATGACGATAGAGAATGAAAAAATATTCCGCTCGTCCACACATTTTCTTTACCCATGACGTAAGAATAAAAACATAGTGAACAACTTATAAGGTATCAAAGAATTATATATACTCTTAGTTTTTGTTTGATATAAAGTCATAGATCTCTAACACATTTGGTTGAATAAATTATTATGATCCATCAATTCTGACAGTTTTTAACTTTTAACAATGTCTGATTTAATACAGTCAGAATCAGCGTAGGTCTCATAGTTTTTTCACACTAAATATACCTGGTAATGCACGTCGAAGTTTTGTTTTGTTATAGCAGCATATCATTGGCAGATAGTCGAAAGCAACAGAAGTTTGACCTTCAAATTACTGTTCTCTCGAATATCCATATTGCTATGTTTGAGTTGATGGTAAAACGTGTATGGTGATGATATCTTATCGAAGATTACATCTTGATTTGTGTATTCCTTCGTTGATTAACATAGTCGTAAACGAGGCGGATCAATAGTTCAAAGAAAGCAAGGGATGAGACGCGATATTAGGTAGAATTCAATCTTCAAAATGATATTTTTTGTTCCATAAGATGCAAAAAAACGAGTTAAAATTGAGTTTGAACTGAAAAGTTTTTCGATCAGTCGGAACAAACTCTGGATAAAGTTTGTAATTTTGCATTTATATCACTTTAAGTTCGATCTGAATCGGTCTCTGATATCTGAAAAATAGAGAAGAATCCATTTTTTTACACAATAACACCGCAAAAAACATCGATATCTTCTGTTTTTAACCGAGAGTATCTGAAATCGAGTTGTTAACTCTTTCTAATGTGCTTGTTGCCACCGGTTTATTTTTTCTCTGAGGGTACTTGAAAAAACTCTAAGCCAATACGCGACTATATCTATGCATAAAACCCATAATGAGCAGGGCGTAATTGGACTTTTGGTATGGAGTGGGCATCTAGAAAAAATTCCATATTTACTAGTCTGAATATCGATATAAAAATGTCAATCTTTGAATATTATTATCAGATATACACTGTAGTGAAAGCCTAAGCTGTCCACCCCCTGGGTACGACTCTGATATTGAGTAATATCATCGTTTTCATTCAAAAGACCGGTTCGATTTGGAAATAATCTTAATCAAATTGTCTATGAATGTTGATACTAAAGTAAGAATAACTTTATTTTCTAAATAACAATATTAAGTGTTCAAGGATTATTGTTGTTCACATATCGGTATTTTCTTATTTTTTTGGGCGGTGTTCTATTATGTGATTCCTTTCTGTCCAACATGATACATTACTATAATTTGATACACAACTCTTTATTTTTTCTATGTTGAATAAGTTATTGAATATGAATGACATAAAGAATGGTAATCGTGCATCATTTTTTTGTCATATTTTTCATGATGAAAAACATATAAAAATAATAGTTGTTTATTCATATATATACTTTAAATGTATTAATAGTGTAGATGTTATTTTACTTTCATTTACTCGTATTTAATGTAGAAACTTAAGAAGAAATTGTGAATATTAAAAATTCAAGTCATTGGATTGAAAAAATACTCGAGTGAAAAAGTGAAAAGTAAAAACATTTCATGTGGTTGTTTATCAATTGGATTTTAATAAAAATTATTTTAGAGATTTTTTACAATAGATGATTGTTCGAAAATCTCGAAAAACAATAAGTGACGGTAAAATGACCGATTTTGTTTTTATGACAGAAAAGAATTTAGAAATTTTTGATTAAAATAGTGCATATAGTAGACATTTTTTTGTGTAGTTTATGTATGTAGTTTATGTTGACCATAACAACACGTATCTTTTTTTTCTTCGTTTCGCCTCCACACAGTCTGGCTAAATGTGTTCTGACATCAACGGTTGACGATAAGAGAAAGAAAAAAACGTTTTTTCTTTTACATATACATAGACTATATATATATATATACTATATTATTAAAAGAGCTATATTTAAAGCTTTTTTCTGACTACTCTCGTTTGTATATAGGAACTGTAATATAAAATTTTGGTCTTTTTCTGTTTCCACTGTAGTCTTTTTCATGTTTGCATGTATTTTCAAGCAACATGACCTTTCTTTGTTCCACCTTTTACTTTTCATGCGACGGTCATATGAATTGCCAAACATTTGTATCACAGGCGGGTCAACATCAGTTGATTTCTTATTCAATTTGACTAAGTTGTTGTTATAGAAAATCTTTTTTTTTTTTATTATCTTTTGAAGTTCTATTAGTAACTTCATTATTCATCTGTTTTAATAACGTCTCGTTATTTGACGAATCTTTTTTTTGTATGCTTGACATACTGTGCGGGATTCTTACTGCATGGAAGAGAATAGTGCTTAAGAACAATTAAAACTTGATAGATATTTCGATCGTTCCATTATGATAACTCACTTGTAGAACAAGTCGCCGACCATGACTTTTATTTTAAGATTTCTTTATTGTTATTTATCAAACATTCTGTTTATATTACAAAAATGCCAAATTATCGTAAAAATTCTTATTTGAAAGACAGTAGTACATCTCCAATTAAGATAATGTCATTTATATTACCTAACGGAAATTATCCGCCTGGCATATTGCCAATATCTGATTTATCAAAAGTTGCTTCATCAAATAATAGTAATACTAATACTAAAATGAAACATTGTTCATCAAGTCCTACGATACGTAATCAGGCAAATCCAATGACAATTAATAATAACAAAACATCGTCTTATCATTATACAAATTATTATAATAATAATCATTATTTATCAACATCTTATCCATCTTCTTCTTCTATTATCCGTCACCAGCAAACACGTTCTCATCTTCAGAAAGTACCAACATCACGTACATCACCAACAACTACCATTGTCTCACGTTCATTACCAGCTGTACCAGTGTTTTATTCACCAAAACGTGGTGATAATACATATCAAGAACCACCTTTGGATGTTAAAGATTTACCAAAGCCACCTGTTTCATGGTATTTAAGTGATTCAGCTACATCATCTGATAATGAAGAAAATACAAATAATAATAATTTTGATACTGTATCAACTGATAATGCTTTATCTATGAGTCCATTGAGAATGTCTGATGAGAATGAAATTAAGAAAACAGATGACGAAGAAGAAGATCGACAAGGTAGGTTTTTACAGTTTGATTATATTAATTCTATTATTAATTTCTAATTAATTGAAATATTTTAGAAAGTTTAAGCTCGTCAACTTCTACATTAATAGCTTCAGACAATGATAATTTCTCACGCACTACAAAGTCAACACGTTGGTTATTTCCAAAAAGTTATTATTCAAAACCAACCAGTCATTATCAACGTCCACGTCCATCATCATACAATTATTTTAAAAACAATTATTATAATCATGAACAACATCAGCAATATTACTATAAACAGCAGAGATATGCCTACAATTCAGGAGGAGTTGGTTGTATAACTGTTAAAGGGTAAACATTTCTGGTAAGCTAACTGTCTAATCATTTTTTTAAATACATTGTTTTCTTCTACAATACTTGTTGACTCGTAAATTCAATGTTTTTCGGACAGAAACATTCTTATATAGGTGAAAATGAAATTTAAGTGTATTTTTTTGTTGTTAATTACTGCGCGTCTCACTTTCTATATGGCTCAACTGTCTTTTTTTTCTTATTCTTCATTTTCGAGAGACGAACAAACAAAACTCCAAACGATTATTATCAATTGTTACTACGATAAATGCATTTTTTCTTAGAGAATGAACGATTTTCCTTCCCAAGACAAAGTATAGTCTTTGCGTTTTGTTGTTTTCTGTTGCCTTAGTTTTTCTATATGTGCCATCTGCCAACGACAAATTTTTTTTTGTTGTTGAAATCTCTTTTTGCCTCGTGTTTATTTGTTATGATATTGGTCTGTTAGTAGTATTCTTTTCCGTCAACGTCTATTTGTTTGTTATTATTACTAATTTTTCAACATTATACATTGAACCGAGTGCTCTGTGTTATGTTTTGATCATATTTTGTGTTTTATTTATTGCTCGTTGTTTCTGTTGTGTCTCTCTAATATGTTCGTCTATTTGTTTTCTTCATTCGTTCCATTACTGTGAGTGTCTTCCAGAACCATAAGTTTTTGTTCATGATTAATTTACTCGAACACTCAAACAATACGTTTTTCAGCAATCTTTTATGAATCTCGTTTGCACGCGTAATTTTTCTATTTTCATTTCTGTTGGTTACATGGCAGTATATTTGTACAGATTAGCATACGGTGAGCACACATTTCTGTTCTCAAGTGTTATTCTTTATTTTTATTCTGCGCTGAGAATTTTTGTAAATTATCATTGTTTTCTTTTCTAAGAAGGGCATTATGTTTGGCACTGTTCAGATTTCTTTTTTTATCATTGATTATCTGTTCAGATCCAAATATAAATGCACATACACATTTACACATGAAAATGATATCTGGCGCACACACACACATATATAGACGTTTCCCCTGTTATACGGTTGTTTGATGCTCAGGAACTATGTTTTACATTTATTATGTACCAACAATATCTCTTTTTCTTCTTGTCTTTCATGGTTTTCTTAAAAATAATATTTTTTGAAAATATCTCTCATTTTCTCTCTTTATCTCTTTTTCTAATGCGGATATTACATAAAATTTAGTCATATAAATAAAATTATTTTGTATAGAAAAAAGTTTCAAAAGACAAAAAAAGCGTGTTTTTCGTTTCTTTTTTTAAGCAAATTTTTTAATAGTTTCGAACCCGTCCAACATCTTTCGAAACGTAAAATGTGTGTGTGTGTATATATATATATATATACATATATATATGTGTCTTTTTTCTCTTCGAAGCGTGCAACATGTTTTTGATGCTAGTCCTATAGAATAGACCATATTTGTATTTGTTTGACAATTATTGTAAATTATTATTATTTTGCTTGTGTGTGTGTGTGCCTATGTCATTTTTATGGAGAAAAAAGAAATACAGACAATGTCTCTCTCTTGATTATTTATATAATTTAATATAGAATGTTTATAAATTATGTGCAAGTGTAGCCTTCTTTTTCCTCTTTCTTTTCTACTTCAGTCACAATATAAACCAACAGTGAAAATTTCAGATTTTACTGTCCCGCAAAATTTCAGAGCAAAAAAGATTAATGATTTTTTTGTCCTCGTTGTTTGTTGTCAAAACAAGTGTGCATTAAATTTGATCAATTTCATGCCGTCAGTTGTTTTTTTCTTGTCATGTTGTATATTCATTTACTCGAACGTCATCTAAGCTCCTTTTCTATATCTATATACATTTAGCAGTGTTTATGTAGCATTACAATTTTTTTCCATAATCGATGTCATATCGGGCGCCATTAGAAAGTACACGTATTGTTTTTTTTCCCTTTTTTTTGTATATTATTCTCCCTATTTATAGGTCCTCTATTTTTTCTTTAAAAATAAAGCCCAGATGGTAGAATAAATTGGTAATTCAATGGTTCAAGCGGCTCAAATGATATTAATGCAAGAACATTGTTTGATCTAAACGAGATGATAGCAGCAGTGAAAGTTGTTTTGATACTTCTAAGTTAAATTATTTCAAGATTTCAAATAGCACAGTGTCCACCCTTCTACGATCATATTTCTGTTTTTCAGTTTAACTTCCCTAGATTCCCTTGAGAATGATGACTATGTTATTCGATGCTACCTCAATAACACTTTTTAAGAACTTTTTAAAGAGGAGAAAAAGAAGATACCAGTTTTGTTGTGAACAAACTGTTTCAATTGAGAACTATAGATTTGATGTATTTTGCAAATTAATTCGAAAAGTTTGCTTTTTTACACTTTTTTAAAGCATTTTTAGTTCCTTACAACTGCGATGCGCACCCTCCCATTATTTGCACCTCTGGTCTCTAGACCAAGAATATGCAAAACTTTGGTGGCATTCAGCTATTCATGGAAGAAAAGCTTTTTTTATGGAAAATAAGTATTTATGATAATAAATTAATTAATAAGTATTTTGTTTGATTAACCTATATAGCACAACTCGTCTGTTAGTATGCTTGAGATTTGAAGTGATTAAGAAAAATCTCGATTGTTTGTGATCTATAAGGAAATACGAATATGTAAGTCATATATCAGCCAGTTAGAAAGTTCAAAAGCTGCTTTTCAATAGTTTATTGTTTTACCGAATTTGCGTTATTATCAAAACAATAGTGTAAATACGGACTAAAAAATATCCGTTTTGTTTTAGTTTTATTTAACAGTCAGTTCTTCTCTTGATTGTTGTATTTTTCAATTTTAATTATTTATTTATACATAATTTGTTAGTTAAGAGTGCCTTACAACAATAAAAACAGTGTTGAGATCGTGAGGGTAAAAACGACTTGTATTTCAATTTGGAAGTCCGCATTCGATTGTATCGTATTATTTTCTACCAACGTATTTTTAACATACTCAAAACTTGCATGATATGACTGAAAATACTATTTGAAAGTTTCGTGCAGTTGTATTTTATTTCAAATATTTAAATGTAAAAACGAAAGATATACGTAATTATAAGAAAAAATAGTACAAAATAAGATGTTCAATTAGAAATATATAAAAAAATTTAAAAAACGCATATGCACAAAAAAGTATTTGATTGCCAGTTCACAAGAAAATGAATACATATACGAAATATGTTCGACACCTGAGTTTCTTTTTAAGCTTTTTTTCTTGGAAGTAGAACAGTATAAGATTATCTCTTTTATAATGTAGGTACGATTCATAACTATATAAAAATATTATAAAGCGCGTATGCGGTCGGTACTACATCACGAAGTCATACAAATATGAAGTTTAGGTTAGCAATGAGACTATACAGCATAATTTAGAACGATTTTGAGAGAAAAGTAAATAAAACAAAGTTCTTAGAGGCGAAAAATTTGGAGTTCGTAACAATGTAGATCGGCGTTCGTATTCTACTCAATTTTTCTACCTTCAAATTTTCGAGCTTATGGAAAAACATATAGGTTGTTGAATAAAGCGAAAACGAATAGTTACAAATATGTTTTTAGCTCACAGTACTGACTGTTCGTCATGGAAAAAGGAATAGAAAATACTTTATAGCATAGAACCTTAAGAGACAATTATAGAAGTCGTTGACTTTGAACAGATTTATTTCACACAAACTCTAGTTTTAAGATATACTTTAAGAGAATAAGCACTGGTTTTTCAGTCAATGAGGATGAAAAATAAGAATCTTTCAAAAAAAAATGTGTGATAGAGAGATTATATTAACGAGAGAAAAATGATTGTTAGTTAATTTGAAAAAGAACAACAATCAGATACTGCACAGCATAACCTAAGAAATTGCACAACTTGAAAATTTGTTCGTAGATAGCGTTATTTGTAAACCAGAAATAACTCGTAGATTCTTCGGAGATGAGATAACATGTTTTACATAGCACGAAGAAAGAGAAAAACAAAACGCTAATGCACACTGTTATAGATGAAAAAAATGAAATAAATAAAAATAGAGAGATTATTATTAATTATCTTAAATTAAGCGATGATTAAACGAATAAAAAAGTGCTTATAATTGCTGATGTAACGCTACAAGTTTTTTCAGAGCTAATGCAATATTATAAGAATTATCAATAATTAATTGAATTTGTTCATTACGATTACGTTTTTCTTTAGAATATAAAAGAAGATGTTTTGCACCTGTTGCCAGCATTTCAAGGTTAACACGAATTTCGTCTGTTAGATAATTCTAGAAAAAAAATGAAAAATACTTGAATTCACATAAAACATTTCATTTTAGCAATATTAACCTCAGGAAACAGCCTTATCATATCGTACACTGAATTATTAATTTTTTCCGCACAGAATACAAATCTATAATGGAAAAAAAAGCTAATCGTATTAATAGACTTCAAATGTAAAATGAGAACATACGAATCATATTGATTTTCTTTTATAAACTGAAACATTTCGGCTATTCTGTGGGTGATTTTACGTGCCCGTTTATCAACATCAGCGTTTGTTTGACTGCATAAGCCTAAAAATGGAGTTTCGTATACTTTGTCTGACAAAAAAACTTGCTCCAACAAACCTTTTCGTATCAACGTGGGAGATGTGGCTTTATTCCTTCCACCAGAGCAAGATCTGGCTCGAGTACCCTGTATGAACGAAGTTTTTAATATTTCATTCATTGTTATCGACGATAATGGAACAGTTGGAGATATTATTGAGGCTAATGGGCTTCGGGATGATGACTCTACTCCATTTACCCAATCAGTTGATCTGAACGGACGTGATTGTGCTAATGAGTTCGTTCTTATATCTTCATATGGAAGTCGATGTATGCTACGACTGGATCTAAGATAAAAAAGGAATTATAAATGATGTATCTAACGAGAGAAAACATTATTGTACCTTTTTTCATGATTATAAGAGCCATATGAGTAAATTGGAGACGTTGTCAATCTTTAAGAAAATAGACTTGTATCTTTAATCATGTAACATATTGATAATAAGGTGCACATCTACCAAATAAGCGCGATTTTATACATACCTATCCAGATCATCAGGTATAGTTGTATTATCATAATCACTTTCAATAATTGGACTTGATTTTCGACTGTGACTATCAAACAATTGATGATTGGACTGGAAAGCGTACAAAAAAAAACATCGTGTAAATATTTTTATTCTATAAACGAATTAAAACAAATAATATACTTTTTGTAATTTTGGTGAAAATAATTGCGATATGCGGGGCGGTTTCAGGGACTAAAACAACATGCAATATACTTTTTTCGATTAAGGAAGACGGGCAGAAGTAACAATAGCGGAAGAAAGTTATAGTAAATCTAATGTGATTCTATAAAGAGTTCAGAATTATCATTCTCTGAGTGCTTTTTTTTATAGTTAAAGTATCTACTATAGGCTTTAAGTGTCCTACTGTTAGATAAATCATGAGGAGAAGCAAGATTAAGAAGTGGTAAAAACCTATAAGTTTATGTCCTACTAAAAGCCTCATATACAAGAGATTTTTAACATACTTTTTCCAAAGTCTTTCCATCGTCATTCGTAGTTGTGTTTGTTGTTGTCGTCGATGTTGATACTGTTATATCAATATCTTGTATTCGAGATGATTTCGACGATTTAGATGGCAATGTATCGTTTGTAGATAGAGTGTGATTATCGATATCTAACATTTGTTGATCAACTTTATTCAATAGACTTTCGTCTAATAAGCGTTGAATCTTGAAAGGATAAATGATAAATTTAGCGTCTCTTTAACCTGTGATCACAGACTGACTCACCATTTGATGTAATACGGCAATTTCATTTTTTAAATCTACATGTGCACAAGACAAAAATTTTAATTGCGTTTCTGTATTAATTACTCTTGCTTTTAAATTATTTTGTTCTTGCTGATGTTGTTCTTGTGAACGAATGTGATTGTCTTCATTCGACACATCCGATAAATTTAAACTCTAGGAAAAGGCAATTATAACACTGAACAAAAGTAACGTATAACAACATTACCTCAGACGGTGAATAAAGTATGTCAGGACTTTGCTCTTTGATATAGTCGTTTGATGAATTCTAGAAAGAGAAGGTTTATATTCTTTCAAATGAATCTTTGAATTTCTCACCAACCTTTCTCATTCTTTTGAATAATTTTTCCATATTATTCGCTTGCTTATCCTTGTGAATTAGTTTTGATTTATGATGTACGGGTAAACTACTGTAATCTTCATCAGATGCCACTTTATCATACAACGGCTCATCATCCGAATCAATAAACGTATTTATCATTGCACTTGATGATGTCCCACTGTAAAGATTTGAAAATGGGCCTGTTCGTGTTCCAATACCATTCATTGTTGGCAACAAAGTATCATTTAACATCAATGAGTTATTATTATTCATACCAGCATGATGACGTGGTAAGGTGTGAACTGTAGAAAAAGTAAAAACACAGTATCATCTACCACCTAATCAAATTTACACAATATTTTACTCACATTTTGATTGTTGAACAGGTGATTGCACACCATAATGTCTTCGACGGATTTCAGTTAGAATGTCATAGATTAATGTTGTAAACTCTTTCGTGCCATAACGTGCTAATTTTTGACGTCCCTTAAAATAAACACTATTTAACTCATACATTGGCATTTGTAATGATCGTGATTGTACCTGATTTCTTGTTGCTGAAAATACTGAATTAACAGGTAAAAACGGTACAACATGGAGTGACTGCAACTGCTTTTCAACTTGTGTATGCCAAACTGAAAGAGAGAAAAACATCAACTTTCGGCCAACAATTAGCGATTTGTACAGTCTCAGAACAGCTACTTTATTTAATAAACATATGTATGCAATACCAAGATCGACTGTTGAAATCTATCGCTTTAGCTCGAATTTTTCATAGATATAGGAGTGAATCTATCATCGATCAGATCTTTCCAATGTTTTTCATATGTGCAAAAGGGTATATACTATTTACTTGTGTCCAGTTCTCGCCGTTCTACTTCATCAAACACATCCATTGCAAGATCTTCAAATAATGAATCAGACAACTAGAATACAAGCATACTTTGGCTATGACTTTAAAGACAAAATGAACGAATATTAATACCTGTTGAAGTTTTCGACGGGCCGATCGTGAATGATCCGATGTATCTAAACTAAAATGAAATGAAAATGTACATTCAGTTTAGCTAATAAATATAAAACTTAAGAGTTAGTTTATTTACCTATTGCTAATGTCTGGTATAATTAGATGTTGTCCATTCATATGATTAGGTCTCTTGTTACAAATGAAATAAGTTAAACGATCTGTTAATTCATGTTGTAATTCAACTAAACGTTCACTTAATTCAATATATCCATTTAATCTGAAATCAGTATAATATAAATGTATACAAACAAGAACAAGATTGGGTTGATCTACCTTGCATGTTGTTCGGGAGATATTCCCGAACTGTCAGGAGATCCAGGATCTGCTCCAAATATACATAATAGTTCGACCTGATTCATTTGTCCACGATTAGCAGCTACATGAAGTGATGATGTACCAGTTTCTGGATTTTTATAATTAGGATCGGCGCCTTGAGATAAAAATCGCAAACAGGTTGTTACATTATCTGTACGAGCTATGGAATGAAGTTGCTTTGAAGAAAAATATAAACTGAAATACCCTTTAGTGAATGCAATTACTCTAGTCGTACCTGATGTAAATCTTCGAATGTCAAACTCGTTTCATCCCTGAGTCGATTTATATACGCTAACTGTTGATATTTGGCTCGAATAAATTCTGCTTTTACTCTAAATTAACAACAACAATATAAGATTTCGCATGGATCGCATTAGCATAGAGATGGTTGTTTCGGTTCGTTAACTTTTTCAACAGAAACGACTGTTTGATGCTAAACGTGATTGTACTTTCGTGTGAAACACTGAGCAAAATGTTCTCAAAATTTGTTTGTATTATTAGAAATCTCAAGTACCATTAGTCTACTTCTTCAGAAAAACTTACGGTAAACATCTTTACAAATTTATTGGATTATTCAAATACGAATACAGCACAAATTGTTAATAAAATATAATTTTTAATATACTTTTATTTGTACAATATTATTTTCAACAGCTAAACGTTTCGGTGTTTACCAACATCTTTATCAGTAGCATAACAATTTTTAGAAAAACTAGGCAATGAAATTAGAATAACACACGTCTGTAGTTCGATATTAAATCTACAGTTATAGCCTGTGACGAACAACTTCTTTCTAAATATATTTCATCTTTTTCCGGCTTTTTTCTCCCTTCCGTTGTGTCCACGTCTTGTATTGATACATGTATCAATACAAAAAAATGGTCGGAAAAAAGGTGAAATATATTTAGAAAAAAATTGTTCGTAATAGGCCATAACTGTAGATTTAACGTTGGACTACAGACGCGTGTTATTCTAATTTCATTGTCAAGTATTTCTGAAAATTGTTATGCTACTGATGAAGATGTTGGTAAACCTCGAAACGTTTAGCTGTTGAAAATAATAATTGTACGAATAAAAGTATATTAAAAATTATATTTTATTAACTTACGGTAAAGGATCTTTTGCATTTGGTTTTTTTCTTGAAACTTTATTTTGTGGATCTAAAAGATTATATTCCCATACAAGATTAGCACCATTTTGATTTAATTCTTGTATCAGCTAAAACAGAAAAAAGATACCATTGAAGTGTGATTGTTGTTCAAAACATTCTAAATTACATTCAATTGAGACGGTGGCCAATAACTATGTTTAAACGATTTGATTTGTGACACATGACGCCCAAGACTAAGATGAACAGAACAACACTCATCACATAACAGAACGCCATGGTTAAGTGATGACCATTGAGTGCCTGAAACAAGGACAAAACACTTTTTCGAAGTACAAAAGTAATATTAAATTGGTAATTACCAGTTTGTCCACAATCGTTGCATTCGTTTGAAAATTTAGTCGTTGTTGTTGTTGGATTATCTGACGCTCGTGGCATTGCTTCGATCGGGTACTGTACACTTTATTTCATATTTAGTGTTAGGTTCTAATCATATTTTTAATCACCCATCTATCAATGGAGAAGAAAATTCATAATTCCTACAAAAGATATTTTCATACGTTCAAAGATTAGTATAGGTTCAAAACTTTCTCTTTCACTGCTACAGGCAGTATATTTTACGATAAATTAAGAAATCAAAATATTTATCTGAGAATTGACATTTAAATCAGTCATTCAATTCAGGAGTGGATAATATAAGAACGAAGTTATTTAGTATAAAAAAAGTACAAGTTGTAACCGATTGTGAGTCTACGTGTTCCAATGGCTATGTACCTCTGAATAGAGCCTACTCTAATGAAAAGTGTTATTTTAAGACCTTGCCGACGGACAATATAATATAAAGCGCTCTATTGCATTCTCGCTACTTAAAATGACGCAATGCCACACAAAAACATGTTAAGTTTCATTTCACTAATAGTTGCTTACAATCTATCTAACGTGAGTGGTTATATGTTCTTAATGAAGAAAAGAACCTTAAATGGGATTGACTCACCAACTCATGCACATTCTGTGCATATAAAATTAAGTTATATAAATAAATAAAGTTGCTCCTGATACTAACTATCAGAGAGTATATCAATAAAAAAACATAATAAAATGTTGAAAGATCATGGATGAGAACGCCTATTGTTCAACACGCGAGAGTTAATTGGGACATAGTTCTTGAACAGAAAACAAAAACATTTCTTTGACATTTGTTATTTTTTTTACAAAATTAGATAAATTATTTTCTACCCTCAAAACTTCAGAAAGTGCACAAATTTTAAAGATTCAAATCAAAAGTACTCAGTTTTTATAAACGTAATGTTTTCGACAGTAATTAACTCTAATGGGATTTGAAAATACAAATTATCATAACCTGCGACAACCGCTTTATACAAAAAGTACAGTAATTCTAATGACGAGCAAGTTTGATAAATGAAAGGATGTCTATAGTTAACAATAGAAGTGGTTCTAAATAAACATATTTTATTATACATCTATATATGGTATATATGTGTGTAATAGATATAAATATAATTTTGTAGAGAAGATATGTACAAACAAAATAATGACACAAAAAAAATAATACAGTAAAACAAGCTCTCCCCATGAAATGATCTGAATAGAAAACAAGCAAAAAAGAAAATGTTTTTCATTATTCACGATAAACAAAGCGTGTATATGTTCTGTTTCATAGAGACTAAACCTACACAACATTCGTTCGATCGTAATTTATTTACAATGAAAAATTATTTCCTCTTTATTATCAAATAAGCAAAATAGCAAAGAAAAAAAAATCTTAAATAATTCAATGTAGACAATATGGTTTTCTTCATTCTTAATTCATGCAAGTTACTAATAAACAATAAACAAGAATAGCTCATGAATCAATTCAACATCAATGCAAAAATTTCATTATATTTCAGAGAAAAGTCCCAAGATGTTAGAAACATGGTCAGACATGAAAGCATTTGGAAGAATACGAAATTTCTCTAAACTAGTGAATGTTAAATGACCATTCTTATTATTCATTGACTTTAACCGAGTATTCACTCTAATGACTTAACGTGAAAGCCCTGACTTGAACTAAGAAAATCTTGAGTTTTAAATTATATCGATGATCTATACAAAATTAATCGAGTGTAGATTTATTACGCACTGCCAAATCTCAATGATATTTCGTTCATTTGACACAAAACATAGAAATCGCGCGAGATATGTGATGTTTCAAAAAATGAAACAATGAGCACACACAAATCCACAACGAAAACCAGAGGTTCGCAGCAACTAGAAAAATAATACAACACAAAAAAAATAAAAGAACAATAAACGCATTAGAGACGAAATAAACGCACAGCAACAGTGTATCAAAGAGAATGAACATCTTTTTTTTTTTTTATCAACACAGAAAAACGGAAACAAAAATATAGCTATATCTTTCTCGCTCTGAGATCTCAGTAAAACGAACAAAAGAATCTGAATCAATTTGAACAAAAACAAAAAGAAAACGGCGCAAAAGACACAAATTTGATGATGGTGGGCTTCTTTTCACATAGACGATGTTCTAAAAAGCCTATTTACAATAATAAAATAAGGAAGAGAAGAACAACAACTAAAAAGTGAAATTAAGATAAACTCAACTAAGTCTGTTTATTCATAACCAAGAACAATACAACATGTACGAAAAAATATAATTAAACAGAAAAATATATATATTTATTAATATAGATAAGGATAATAATGGTTTTTTGAGTTGAAACAAAGTAACAAATTTACATAAATCAGCTAAACATTTGATTTATGCTTTCATATTTGTTACCGGCGAGTACGTTTCTAAAACGAAACAACAAAAAAAAATTGACATGACAAAATTGGCATACAAAAGATATTTTCTCTACTATCAGTCTAAGATCAAGTAATGAAGATAACTTACTCTACTTGTCATTGAATAAATAGTCGATTGTTCTTTTAGTTTTGGATATTCTGATTCAAAATAATTGAAAAGTTTCTCTAAATTATCGGCTGTTATTTTCGATAGATTATTTTCTAATAATTTCCGTTTAATATCCATAATCGAATCAAAAAACTCATCTTTTGATATAACCCCGCTCTAGAATTCAACAAATAAATATCTAAATTTGATCAAAAAATAAAAACTGCATCTGTCCATACAACTAAATTTGTTTGAATTGTATCAAATTTTGTTGACAAATTTTGTTGACATTTTAAATCAAGAAATCGAAAACCATACTGGGATAATACATTACGAAGCAAACTAAGAGAAAAAAATTCACTTTTACTTGGATATTATACAATAAAAGCTGAACATTTAATTACGTATCAGCAGCAACTGTCCAACTTTCATCTTTTCCTGATAACTCGTTTTCACGTTGACGAATACGCTTACCAGTTGTTCGACCTACAAGCATCAAATATTATTTTACTCCAAAAACACATCTGAGAGTATCAATACGTTACCTGCAGATAAACTGGCCTCTGGATGCTGTTGAGAATATAAAATAATTTCTTGTTCGGCAACGGGTGAACCATCAAACTCCATGCTATTTTCATTTTGTTGTTGGTTATTATTATCAACTTCTTCGTTTTCCGAACCATCATCGTCTAGATCTTCTTCAGGTTCCTGATTTTCAATTTTCAGAAAAATAATTAAATGCTTATCGTACAGACAAAATTTTACTTACTTCATCAAACGGATTGCTCTGAATACATTTATCTTCCATTAATGGTCGTGTACTTGCACCAGAAACAGATGAAATGGAAGAATGGGATGGCGAAGAAACTATTAATGGTGTAGTTATAGTTGTTACAGATGATGGATTGTTATTTAATTGAATATGAGTTGGGCGATATTGAACTGTATCAGTATTGCTATAGATTGCATCATCATCTGATTTCAACTCATTCATATTGACCGATAATGGAAGATTATTTGATGTTGATTCATCGGGGTAAGATAGAGTAACATTGCTTGATGTATGAATTATCGATCGATTATGATAATGGTGCCGATTAAAACCATCCGTCTGTGACATTTGCAACATTGTATTACTATTTCCATGATTAATAAGTCCATTTGGACTGGGTACAAGTGACGAACTGGTTATCAGACGTTGATCATTGGCAGTATCGTTATCAGCACTTGGACGAGGCATTATGGCACGTTCCTAACAAGAAACAACTCTTAGTTTTTTTTATGATATAAGGGAATATGCAAACCTTATTTCGCTTTTTAGTTGTTTTAAAACAAGTTAAAACTGAAACGGCACCAGCAGCATTGGTGTGTTTATTTTCGTAACAAACAGTTGCTGTTGTTGGTGTTGGTTTTGAGTGTAGATCGGTTGTTTTTCCTGTTGTACGAACACGAAACACAGGTACACCTAGAATATGATATGTAGTCAAAATACCTAAAAATAATAAAATTATTTTTATTTTACTTGGATTCATTGATGTCATGCGATAAATCATGGGTCCGGAAGTTGTTGTTTGTCGCTGTTGAGGTGATGGCATTGGAGTCGCTTCATGATGCATAGGACTTGTACTGGTAGAAACAACAGTTGAAATTGGTTGTACAATATTTGCTGTTGTGGAATTACTCACTGTTGTTGCTAAACAAAATAAATTTACGGTTTGGAGTAACAGACCTGGAACAATGTTTTTCTTCCAGAATATCTATTAGATGTCTATTAGATAAAAGATTCAAATTAATGCAGAAAGAGGCTTTAGGTAGTTTTTCTCGCCAGAAGATAAACACTATCCACAATTAAAAACTAAAGAAGCTAATATACTAACCATTTGGATAAGACGGTAACACTTTTGCTATCGGTCTTAAAACTTTGCCAATAGGTTTCTCAGAAGGAGCGCTGCTTGACGAGCGTCGTCTTGGTTTCGAATTTCCATTACAATTTCCATTATTTGTTATAATAACACTGTGATTGCTATTGAAGGGCGAAGTGTCATTTTTAGAAACATAATATTGTTGCTGCTGATTATTATTAGTGTTTGTTGGCGATGGTAACGCGCTGGATGAAGATGTATCTGTGTAATCTGCTGACCGCAATGGGGACATTGATAGACTATGAGAATAGGCTGGTGTAGGTGATGTTGTAACTGTTATTTCTTGTGCTGCCTGAGGAATCATTGATGAATAGTCACATGACGTTGATGTAGATAAACGAAATGTAGAGTTATTATAGTTGTTATTTGAAGAGACGCTGTCACTTCTTGTACGGGTGAACTGAAAATTAGATGATTGTGACTGAGTGGGCAAGACAATCTGAACGGCAGGTAATGTTATAGTTGAGCCAGACGCAGCGGTAGTTGATCGTCTTTGAAACTGCTGCTGACTAAAATAAGAAAAACATTTATGCGTAAGAAAATAATAATAATGTGCTCATATCAATAGAAACAAAGTGTTTTGAAAATATAAATAATGTTCTAACAATATTTACTTGAACTCATTTGTGGTTGTGATTTGTATTGGATTAGCAATTGTTTTCGTGGTCTGCAGCGGTGGCGGTGGACAATTGCTGAATTTCACCAATTTTACTGGGCTTTGTTGATGTTGAGTATTTTGTTGTTGATTATGTAAATGATGATTTGTCGGTGAGACCAAAATGATTTTTGTATTACCAATTTGAATGTTAGTTGTCGGTTTTGGAACCACAGTTTGAATATTTAATATACGGGGCAAATTGGGAGTAACGAATAATGTTGGCTGTTGAGTTGTCGTTTTAGGGGAATCACTAAGAAATATTTGTGGATTATTGATGCTATTTGTATTATTATTGTTCATAGGACTGGAAAGTGGAGAAATAGTAGAACTACTCGTTGTCGTTGAGGGATGGAGACTGATATGTTGTAATGTTGGAGTTAAAAAAGTGGAAGAAGTAGGCTGTGTTGATAACGGTGTAGCAGTCTGAATTTGTTGCTGTTGTAATAGTTGCATTGAATTTCGAATGTCACTCGCTGTCGACGATAGCATAGCTAAATCATTTCGATAATAGTTTGGTGTTGTGGAATTACTTGGCAAGGGTGGCATAGATGCACCCTTTGTGCTGGCTGAAAACTGAAAGAAACAAAGGTTAATATTGAAACTGACATATTAACAAAACAAAATCTTACATTGGTAATAGTTGTTGTTGGTACAGATCCTACAAATGTTTTTTGTTCTGTTAATAAGTTCGATGATGCCGATTGTTGTTGTGTTTGAGATGGTATAGCAGTCAGCATATTAACAACGAATGGTGCTGTATTCATCGTAGCCATTGCTACCAACGCATCAACTGTTTCCTGAACGATGTCCTCAATGTTCTCAAGATTATCATAATTATTCATTTCGGTATTATTGTAGTCATCGTTATCTTCAAATGACTTTTTGCGCGAAGACAATGAGACAGGTCGTCGAACAATTTTTCTTGACGTTTTAAATCGATTTGATTGTGCGGTTATTGAACGTGGATGCGATGCTGGTAAAACAGATGATAGTAAAGTAGCTGATGAAGATGTTGAAGACGGAGATGGACGTTTGAATGACGGTGGTGAAGAGCGATTGTGATGAGGTCTTGAATGATCCGATTTTGAATAAGAAGAATGATAATTATGTTTTGAAGACGCTGATCCTCGCTGATTTGACGATGACATAGAATTGTTCGAAGATTGCCCATTCACTTTTTGTAATTCTTTCTGTACAACTTCAATTAATGTATCTAAACTGGTTTTGCGTTTAACAGCTTGCTTAGCACGAACTAATCGAATAACTTTCGAACCTAAAGCAAAACTAACACTATGAAATACAGCATAGGTACTGGAACTTTTCGTGTCTTACAAATGGAATAAGTAGAGAACCAAAGATTATTTTTGTTCTAGTGAAACATCCGCGCATATCATCTACCTCAAGCAAGGAGACAGCTGATAGTCATGAACAAAATAGCTATAAATTTTCAAAAGTCACAAAAACGAAAAAGAACGACACAAAAGAAAAGAAACTCTTATCAATGTAATGTCTCTCGTTGGCTTAAACGTACTACTATCACTAAAAGAGGATCTCCCGCTATCAGGTTTTTTCGACCAGTTTGTAAAAAAGTATATATCCTAACATTTTTACGGTTTTGGATCTGTACTTTTTGAGAAAAAGATATTTAAGTTTTTCCGATGTCTTCTGCTCCGTTTTCAAAATTTGAATAAAGTTTTTGTTTTTCAAAGTGAAGACTTAGTTTTAGAGAACATAGAGAACATCAAACTGTATATTAAAAAAAATTTCATCTTTTCTAGATGAGATTCGCAGAAAATTTTAAGTTTACGTTTCCAGTGGAATTTTGGAACTAAAAGTATTTTGAAACAAACCTTGAACTAAATTTCGCTTGAACGAAGCATTTTAAAGCAAAACTCACATGTTTCAATTTAAAAATCGAGTTTTACGAGTTTCGAAAAATTCTTCGTTCGTATTCCAGAGAATCACATTCTGAACAACTTTTGTATCCATACTTCTGCTTCAAATGCTTCGTACAAGCAAAATTTGGTTCAAGGTTTGTTTCAAAATACTTTTAGTTCCAAAATTCCATTAGAAACGTAAAACTTAAATTTTTCCATGAACTCTCATCCAGAAACGATGAAACTATTTTTTATATACAATTTGATGTTCTCTATGTTCTAGTGGCGTAACCAGAAACTGGCTATAGATACGGCGGTGGCCGTACCGCCTCCCAAAACTTTTTGGAGGTAGTGTCTGCCAAATTCTGCAGTGGGTACGGCGGCC
Source organism: Didymodactylos carnosus (assembly GCA_905250885.1). Taxonomy (NCBI): domain Eukaryota; kingdom Metazoa; phylum Rotifera; class Eurotatoria; order Philodinida; family Philodinidae; genus Didymodactylos; species Didymodactylos carnosus. The sequence goes on from CAJNOQ010000101.1 coordinate 66,621, forward strand.
GCCGTACCTCGCCGTACCTTGGTTACGCCACTACTATGTTCTCTAAAACTAAGCCTTCACTTTGAAAAAAAAAACTTTATTCAAATTTTAAAAATGGAGCAGAAGACGTCGGAAAAACTTAAACATCTTTTTCTCAAAGAAGTACAGATCCGAAACCGTAAAAATGTTAGGATATATACTTTTCTACAAACTGGCCGAAAAAATCGGATGAAGAGACCCCCTTAAATGTGTATTAACCTACAAGTGCTTACCACTCAAATCAGTTGAGCCAAAATTTGCAAAATTTTGTTTTGAATTTCCAATTATGGTATGATGGTGTTGTGCTGTTGCATTTGGAATATCATCTTGTTGTTGACGAATTTCGTCGTCTACTAATTGCTTGAAACTTTCATCTATAGTAGACCAAAAGCAAAAGCGGGTAAAAACAAATAATTATGTGTTGCAGGCGTACATACTTAATAATGTTGTTTTTACATTTGGATTATTTTGAATAATAGCTGTTGGAGGACATTTTTGAATAACACATTCAGCTAGATGCATATAATCTGTAGCTGGTGCTAAATGTACCACTGGAGGACAAATATAATTTGCTTCAACCTCCCAATTCATTGTAGTCGCAGAATCATTTGAACTAAGGATATCAACACATATATTCTGAGTTGGAAATGATCAAATCCGTGAGATGAATGTTCAAACCTTATAGCAGCGATAGATGTCAATTGCTCGTCGTATAATGCTCGTTTTACTTCTGCTGTATGACGTTCTCGGCTGACATTAAATGCTTGCTGTAAAACTGGTAATAATGGTAGTTTATCTTTTGTTAAATCACCTTGTGCACGAAGAGCTGAGATAATCTGAGAATATGAGTTTATACCTAGATTAAAGAAGAACGTCTTAAATACATGCGATAGAAAAGCTCTTTAAATTGTAATCCAGCAATCTACTCTAAATTAGCCAATATTTCTCTGAGTCTCTACAAAATCTAATTTTACTTTTTCTCATTTCTATTTTTGACAGTTAAACGAGGAGTTACTTTTCCAACTAACTATGAATTTCAATAAATAACGCAAACTTTTAAACACACTTACCCATATTCTTGAGTTTCGCTTTGCAGCGACGTCGTGAATATTCGTGTTGCATTTCTTCATTCCTAAAAAAAAGATAAATTAAATTATATTTCGAGGAATTCTGCAGGAAAAGTATTTCAAAAAGATCATAACTTTTTGTTAAGTTTCTCGCGTATAATTGTTATTAGAGAATTCAATAATCAATAAAACTTAGTAGAATAAACGCGATGTGCTTACTAATTGCTGTAAAACATATTGATTAAATATATGAGATAGCTAAAACCAATATAATAATCGTATTCGATCTGCGCGCATTTCTGTTCGCTTCTTATAATTGAAATGGAACCAATCGCATAATTTTCAATACAGCACTTAAAAAACTAGCATACAGCCTCTCCAAAAGAAGATGGTCGGCTGAAGAGGAGAAATATTTTAAGAGAGAAGCAATGGAGTTTTAGCAAAAAATATTCGTCGGATGAAGCATGTTCGAAATTAGATATGGTCAAATTTCCATGAATGTCACTCTATATCATTCTCAAATTGGACAAAGAAGTAATTATAAGAACGAGTGAAAAAGTTATGGTACATTTCAACCAATGAAACTTTGAAAGAAGTGATTGAAAACAACAGTGGATTTTCTTTTCTTTTCTTGGCATTGTGAAAGATGCAACAGAAAAGAGAGATAGAGAGGTAAGATAGGATATAACTAGCTGAGGTATCTCTTCAGATCAGTATCATATTCAGGCGGCCTGGCAGTAGGCATACACCGGATTCGACTTTTTAACCGAGAAATAAAAAAATCTGTAGATCATTCGCAAAATGAACTTGGATAGTTATTTTATTTTTATATTGAATTTGTATTAGATTGTTCGACTTCGAGACTTGGCAAGACAGATTCATAGATCGCCTTTTATCTTCAATAAATAATACAAGGTTCTATTCGTTTCCTCTGACGTAGGAACTGCTTATAAAGCTACTTAGCAAAGTAAGCGCAAGTTTTAATCAATCAGTAGCACCTGAATTTGATGCAACTTGATTTCTTTGTTTACTCAAGTATGAACTTTCGAATTCGGATATTTGTACAGAACGATCACAATCTATATATTGTAGCTGCACGCGAGAGTGATGTGATTATTCTATACAAATGCCTGAATTGTGCTAGTTTGAACTAAATTCAGTTATTGTAAAATTATATGAATGGAGGTCTGATATTAGACTAAATAGTAGTAACGTGATTGCATGTCATTATTTTCTCCTAGTAACACAGGCCACATTTTTTCGTCGATAAGGCAACGCTTTTCTTCAGTGCCGATCTGCTTTCTACGTATCATACTTAATTTCTCCTTTCTTATTGCTATTAGAAGGCTTCTTTCGAAAGCAATGACAACTGCAGAATTACAAGGGATTGTTTTTGATGGAAATCTGAGTCCAAGTGCACATTAGCACTCCACTGCTTTCTCAAAGTGCCACCAACTGTAGAAGGTCCGAGAAAGATACATAGTTGCAGATAGACGACAGTGATAATGAGAAAGCACAACTATCCTCTATCAATTTACTTGTTCACAGTGTTAGCATAAGTAAATGAGGGCGCAGTGTAAAAGCATAAATTATGTGGCTTATTTACAGAATAAATATCAAGAAATGACGGCCTAACTGAGTTGTTTTTGCAACAAACTGATTAAATAAATATCGTGCCTTAAATAGATCGTTCTGATAGGTGTTATAAAATGCCTCTGATGTTTTTTCTACGATGGCAAATGAATAATTTTATGATCCCGATGATTCAGGGTTTTATTCGAAGTTGTTGCTGTTCTGATGAATATTGACGATCGATGACTATCAATCAATGGCTCCAATTGTGATAGCCAGTCCAGTGCTTCTGACTCCTTCCTTTCGTTATATTTTCGATAATGACTCAGACAATTCTTTTTTATTCAACTAAACCAATGATGGTGAATCATACAGAGTCGTGCGGAATACTTATGGTCAGGTCATCAAAATTTCGTCGTATTTCTGCCATAGTATGCTCAACTTTGACCAGAAAAAGTAATACTTAACAGTTAACACTAATGAGCTTCTTTCAGTTGGGTAGATCTGAGTGTGCAATTGTAGTCAATACAGCAAAACATGGTGGTATAGACTTAAACAACTTAGTTTCAACAGAGAGTTTTGAATAAAATTACTAAAAATTATATCTTGTAGAAAATGTCAAAATCTATCACCTGTATGAATTACACGTCGTTCGGGCTTACCATTTAATTAGCAACACAAACGCATTCTTCGAGCGACTTGTAGTCACTTAATGTATTTTGCAGAATTCTAGTACATTTTTTCACATGATTTTTGATAGTCTAATTAAGATGGTATGTTTAGTATTGTGTAATCGAAGTAATATTAAACTTTTCTTACTCTACAGATGCTTCTCTATCTCTTGAATAAAAGAAAAATTATAAAATATAATTCTTTTTAAAAGTCATTGAGAAATATGTTTGTTTGTTTGACTGTACAAAATATATATGTGTTTACACTTCAGAAATGCATCTCTTTACCATCGGATCCTCGATATAACGTTCCAGGTGTAATCTGTAATACCTTAACAAGTAACATTTTCCATCACATACTTTAAATTTTAAGATATTCAAATTTTTTTACTGTACCTCCAGTTCTTACATCCTCTTGAACTTTTCCATTTTGTTTTGTTGTGAAACTAGTCTCTGTAACTCGGTGATATTCAAACTCTGACTTTTTCGTGTAAATTACACGAACTGACCATAATTACCCGAAATCATATTTTGTAAAGAGTACACATTTTTGTAGTTGGTAATTAATTAAATAACGGTAAGCCCGAACGACGTGTAATTCATACAGGTGATAGATTTTGACATTTTCTACAAGATATAATTTTTAGTAATTTTATTCAAAACTCTCTGTTGAAACTAAGTTGTTTAAGTCTATACCACCATGTTTTGCTGTATTGACTACAATTGCACACTCAGATCTACCCAACTGAAAGAAGCTCATTAGTGTTAACTGTTAAGTATTACTTTTTCTGGTCAAAGTTGAGCATACTATGGCAGAAATACGACGAAATTTTGATGACCTGACCATAAGTATTCCGCACGACTCTGTATATTTGGAAAACTTTACAATAAGAAATTCATTCTAATTAAAAAATCTGTCGCTAAACAAAATATGAAAGTTTTTTCCGCCTTCGTACTTTTTTTTTGTCGTATGTTGGTACACTAAAAGTGATAATAGAACGCTGATCTGAGATAATCTTATAACGTTTTGTTTTACTATAGATGTATTATTCTATTTAATATTGTATTGCAAATGAGTCAAAAAAAATTACATCCAAAAGTTTAGGTAATTACTTTGCCTTTTAATAAATTTTTATATTTTTCATTATGTGTTTGTTTATGTAGCCTGATTGTTGCGTGTAAATTATTATTAAACGTCATCAAATGGAAAAATTACATCGTCTTGTTAGACGTGAATATAGTCTGATGTACCATCGACAAACGAAACTTGCTGAAGAGACCGGAAGGTATTTAATTCATAGAAATAAATATTGTTATTTTTCATCGGTGAAATGAAATTATCATTTTGTTTTCTTCAGACAATTAATTCAAGCATGTGTTAAACGGATGAACAATCGTGTTGATCTCTTTAAACAATTGCCAAATCTCACGATACCGTTATCTGATACGAACTACACATGTTCCGTCGATGTAAATAGTGGAAAAACAATGAAAACTATAAAACTAACGTCAAATGCAATTATCTTATCACCGAAACCGTCTGTTTTAGAAATGATTGCATACGTACCAACACAAAAAAATAGAGCGGTACTTAGAAATTTTCTCTCGCTATCAGGTTTATTAACAGATGTTGTCCATTGTTTTAGCCTCTTGAAAAGATGAAAGTTTTACCTTACCTTGGTGACGATACTTCAGTTGAAGATCGTAAATTAATTGACGCATTTGCACAAGATAATAATTCAGATGAACAATCTGAACGAAGTACATATGTTAATGTCCTATCCATATTTGCACTTCATTGTTTCCTTTTTTTAACAGAGAACAAGTTAAATAACGAGTCACTTGTACAATTGTTACGAGAAATTATGGATGAAGTAAAAAATTTTGAGGAATCATTTACAGATGAACAAATTATCGATGCAATTATTGGTAAGTGTGTTTCAATTATCAATTTATTTTTAAGAACTTATCAACTATAATCTCTTCGTTTAAATAAAAGTTTGACGTAACTTATTCATTTTCCATTGAAGATTGTGAAGATGGAAGTGAAAAATCTGAAGTATTTTTTATGTCATTGATTAGAATTCTAGAAAAACAGATAAGGAGTTTTATGGTGGACTTTCATAGTTTTTTCGAGTATGACCAACATATATCTGTATGATATTCTTTTAGCACATCATCGTGATGCATCAGCGACCGTTTTACTTCGTACAACAATGGCCAACTGTCATCATCGTCAAACAGTAAATCATGTTAAAAACGTTCAAACACCTCATTTAAATTCAAAATCTACAAGTTCACCACGTTATTTATCTAATAATCAACAATCAGCAATATCTACAACAAAATCTACAAGTTCACCACGTTTTTTATCTAATAATCAACAATCAACAGTATCTACAACAAAATCTTCTAGGCGATCGTTAAAAGAAACTTTTGAGCAAATATTACCATTTGATGATAAAAAATTAAATCGAAAAATTACTAAAATTAATGATGATGATGATGATAATGACGAAAATCAAGATCGATTTCTTCCCAATATTGATAAAACAGATTCGATCGACGTTGATATTGAATTATTAGTTCACTCGTATTATAAATTATTTTGTTCACGTTGCTATATTTATGATTGTCCATTACATCCACATAAAAATCGTCCAGTGAGTATAAAATAAATAAATTAGTGTTAGCAACCTTTAGGATAAGTAAAACGAAACAAGCAATTTTGTTAGTATCTCACTTTTGTTTCATCTTTATCTGCAATTTGTAAAAGATGACGAATATGCTATATGTTCGTTATTTTTATTCTCTGTAACATTAATCACTTTTATTTAGGAACGCCCATTTCCAAAACAAGTTTTCATATCTGAGCAAAAACAGATGACAACAGAAAATAACGATGATAATAATAATTATTGTAATTGGACATGTTACAAGCGAAATCAATGGTTACCAAAACGAGAAAATTCAAACGATTTTTTATCATTTTCTGAGGAAGAAGAAGAAGAAGAAGAGCAACAACAAGAAAAATCTGAAAATAATTCACCGATCTATAATTCTCGATTAGCATTAAAGCGTAAACTATCATCCTCACCAACGTCAATATTTACTCATGTTCAAGAAGAATTTGATAAATCAAAAAAGTCAAAACAAAGTTACACTAAAAATTTTGGTCAAGGACAACCGACAGTGAAAGACGATGCTGCTAATAATTGCAAAAGTGTTGGTGAATGTTCAGTGAAAAATGTTGATTGTATTTATCTGGATAGTGACAGTGAAGAAGAAGTGATGAATAAGTACAAAAATGTTCAAAATGGAATTGTTTCGACTTCAAAAAGATCAACATCAAATATTCAAAGTAAGAATATTATTTTTCCCAGGTTGTAAGAACACAAGGCGTGAGAAAGAATTATTGTTTTGTTTAAAAGAAAAAAAATTGTTCAAGTTATCGGTTGTTAGTTGGATATCGATATTATATATAACTAAAAAATAGGAAACCTTCGTTAACCGTTCACCTTCTAGCGAAGAGTTCTAGTTCATTGTTCGTACAACTTCGTTTGTGATCAAAGTCACTTTTTTTCTTTTCCTTTCAGATGATTGTGAATCACCGATAATTGAAATTGATGTTTCTCTTGATATTTCTCCGTTAAATAAGCAAGAACCATATGGACAGTCACAACAACTCGTTTCTATCGAAAACAATATGTTTAGTCAAATGAATCGTCAAAATGAAATATCAATGTACTGTGATTCGAAATTATCACTACAAACTGCATTATATCAAAATGATAATCAAAATTGGACACTATCAGATCGATCATTATTTCGGGCGTTTTATTTTACAATGAATGGTGATCTTTGTTTAATTGGTCAATTACTAGGTAAAGAATGTCATATGATATATGAACAATATCTGAAGGATACTCAATATTTTGCCAATTATATTATTGAATCAAATTCACCAAGAAAACGTTCAAATAAAATACAACTGTGTCGTTCTATACCAAAAAAACATCTTTCATCACGATCTCAACGTTTTATAAAAAATGAATCGAAACATTGTCGTACTCTTCCTGTGACATTAGATGATGATATAGAAAAACTACCAAAATCTAAGAAGGGAAAAAATCAGCGAAAAAGTGAACAACAACAACAACAATTAATCACAACATTGAAGGGTTTTTATGAACCATGTTTTCATGATGGTGAATGTTCAATGGACAATAATTGTTTATGCGTGATAAATGGAACATATTGTGAAAAATTCTGTCAATGTTCATCATTATGTAGAAAACGTTTTCCTGGATGTGGTTGTAGAGGTTCATGTACGACTAAATCGTGTTTATGTTTCTCGGCTGGAAGGTAAGACATTTGATTTCGTTGGTTGTAAAGTTAGTCTGTTACAATGTTAGAGTTCAAGAATCTAAAAATTGTGTGTAAAGCAGAGATACACGTGCGACGGGAAATCTGTGGAGAAAAAAATCCTGTTGTTTGGGGAACATGTCTAGAACGAGCTGAAAATTGATGAGGCGAGATTTAAGCGAAGTGAAACCTTTTTTTGACTGTATATGTAATTATTATTCAGCGAAGATCTAATCTAGACCCACAAACAGTAAACGACATTATCATGGTCCATTCTGTAGAAAAATAAATATTTTCGATTTATTTTTGTGTGTATTACTATAGCTGTTCTGAAATAAAACATGATGTTTTGTGAGAACGAAAATTTAAGAATATCAACGATGAAGAGGAAAAACGCTGGTCGACACAACGCGAAAAACATTATTCATCGGGGAGGATATGAGACGGTTTCGAAAGTGATAGAATAAGACATGACAGACCCTAAAAAATGAGTCAGCCGTGTTCTGAAGTCTAAAAGAAATACAGCAAATTTCTTGCACGTTGTTGAAGAATAAGATTTTCATATAAGAATGTGTATATACTTTTTTAGAGAGTGTGATGCAGATCTATGTTATGGTTGTGGCGCAGCGCGTTTTCCACCGATTGATTATTATTTAAATGAAGAAAAGCAGAATTATTATATGCATCAGTCAAATTTAGCACATCAGATGAATAATGAAATTCCAAAAGTTCATACGTAAGTACATAGTTATTGTTCAAAAATTAATTAACTGAGCAGTGATTATTTGAAAGGGCTCTGACGTTTATGAGTTTGAGCCGTAAAAATTAGTTTTCAGCATTCAAACTACATACTCGATATTACTCTGTATTTTTAACAATTGACTTGAGTTATGAAAAAGTTAATAACATGAAGTTTTAATATATGAGAACATAGAATACAGTAGTGGCTATTAATGTTTTAGAGACAATATAAAAAATAGTTCGAATAAACGACTGAGTGTTGATATTGAGGAAGAATATGAAGATGAAAAAGACGAAGAAATTAAACAAGAAGTAAAGAAGCGAAGATCTGATAGAAGAGTATCGTTATCACGGGAATATAGTTTAAGAAGTACAAAATCACCACCGACAACAACGACAGCCACAACACGAATTCTAAAAAAGATAAAAAAGAAACCAGTTAAACAACCACCCTCATCGTCAAATGTACTGTTGCCAACACTATCAGCTTTACCAATTAGTTGTGCAAATACATCACTTCAACGTCGTTTACATAAACAAATATTAATTGCACCATCGGATGTCGTTGGATATGGTGCATTTTTGGGTTTAACGGCAGCAAAAAAAGGAGACTTAATAGCCGAATATACAGGTAATACTTTTTTTTTCTCGTTTTATCCATGTATAATTGATCATCTGTTATGCTATATTATTTTTTAGGAGAATTAATATCGCAAGAAGAAGCTGAACGAAGAGGGGCTTTGTATGATCGTCTAAGTCGTTCTTATTTGTTTAATCTTGATTCGGAACATGTTATTGATGCAGCAAGATTTGGCAACAAAGTTCGGTAAGTTAAATTTGTCGAATAATTTAAGTTTTCTGTAGATATATCTTCAATGAATAAATTGTTACACAAATTTGTAAACTATGATGAAACGATTTACAAAAAAGCATTAATCCAATTCTATTTTATTTTTACTTTGAAGTTTTGCCAATCACTCAAATAAACCAAATTGTCGTGCTCAAATGAAAATGGTTAATGGAGATTATCGTATTGGCATTTATGCAAAACAAGATATTAATGTTGGTGATGAATTATTTTTCGATTATTATTATGGAATACAATCAACGGAAAAATTTGTTGGTTTAGAATTAGGAGAAAAACATACTGAAGATGGCATACGTATTTTAAGAAAATATCCAGACGGTTCACTTTTAGTTCGACCGTCGATTGAACTATAGACAACAATAAAAATCAAAAAACATTTTTATATATTTTTGTTATAAAAAATTTTCTACGTGTTTCTTACTAATTTTTTCTTGTTGATCATTTGTTATTACTCTCGATTCTACAACGTGCAAAATAGTCGACATTTTTTTATTTGTGTTTTATAAACACACCAATTTTCGTCTATAGTTTTTTGTGATATCATATCTTGTTACTGGTGAAAGAACTATAATAAACTACTCGCCTATTGATTAGCTGTTTTTTTGTTGTTTTTTGTCGTACTGTTTAACTTACGAGGTCATATTTTCTGTAGAAAAATAGGACATATGAGAAACTTTGTGCTAGTACAAGTATGAAATTTACTTGTGAATAAGAACATTTGACTAGTGTTTGAACTCACTTAATTCTTTTTGTAACATTGCAATATTGTTTGTTTGTTTTACTCTTTTGTTTCCCGGTAGGAAAAACATGAACATTTTCCCCATGTCAAGTTTGTTCTTCCATTTTGTTCTCTTGTTTTTGTTGATGGTTGTAGACTAGTGTAAAGATATTTTTTTTTGTTTCTATTATACTGATCCGTATCGAAGATAATTTACCAGTGAACAGTCTAGAAGAGCAATTTAAAAAACGTCTATATACATATCTATTTTTTGTTGTTTACTTTTGGTTTATTTTTTTGCGACGAAACAAATTTTCTTATATGTGCGTGTATCTGTGTAAGACACTTTAAAAAACGTGATTGAAAAGATTGCGTCGGTTACTATTGTGGTGTGACAAACTATTTTTTGATATATCGAACTTTTTTCTATTAAAGATGAAATCTATAATCTTCTAAAGTTC